>MCJB01051352.1:404132-433036 GCA_002018475.1 Nicotiana obtusifolia | reverse complement strand
ACCTCCCCCTTCTTTTCTTTCTCCCCCTCTCTAAATCCCCCTCCTCCTTTTTTTGTTCCAAACCCAAGCAGAGATAGTGAAAAACAAAGAAAAAGCAATGGATTCTCTCGAAAACTTTATGTCAATCTTTTCTCTCACATTAACTCCCTCTCTCCTTTTTGTATCCAATCTCGGACCGGAAGACAGATAGAGAAAAGAGAAACATCATCCGGAAATTATCGAGTTTTGGGTGGAAAATTCCATTTAAGGAGGCCGACTTCTTCCCTCTTTCTGATTTCACCAGTTATGTCCTTTGACATAGCCTAGCCGGCTCTTTTGTTGCCTTGACGGAACTTTAGCAGGTGCCCCGTGATTGTCTTTAACTTGGGGTTGATTTTATGGATTTCATTAGAAGTGAAAGATGGAATGGATTTTATGAAAGTTCATGACTGATTGAGGCATGCGGTCAAGTGATGGCTGAGATCTTTCTCACAATGGTGGCGCTAAAAGATGTAGATGGAATAATGAAAGCAGTAAAATAAGAAAGAAATGTTGATAAATTAATTATAAAAAATGGGACCCATAGATGACACGTGTAAAATAATAAATGGTCTTAATATTTGACGTGTTCTTTGTCAGACAATTGAGCTACACGCTCTGACGAAGGGGTTTATTTATAATCAATTGATTGAGTTGTGGTGCTAAAATGGGGAAGTCAAAAGTTTATATATCGGCTTTAAAATCCGGTACAAGTTTAAGTGGTCACGAGGCCATTTCGCCTAAATTTTGTGTTTACTTGCTCGTGCATCTTTTCAGGTTTAGTGCATAATTACTATCGCTGACCTCTTAATTTGTGGGGAAAATTCTGAAGTAGTAAAAATTAGAACTGTATCATAACTATGGGATTTTAAGAAACAATTAAAATTGAAAATAATTGGAGGAAATCTTGAGAGTGTCTTACATTCAACACCTCTTAGATGCTGGAGTTTCTGATTGTGCATTATAGCATTTACCAGTGCATATAACATGAAATTATACATTAGACTATTAGCCTTTTCGAAAAGGGCAAAACAAGAGGTTGGACAACAATAAAAAAGTACCTCGTATAGCTCTCTTGTTCATTAAACAATGTGAGACAAATTATAATAAGCCACTACAGGTAGTACTTCTACTAAGCTTTGCTACCGTAACCCTATGAGTAGTGCTTCTACAAGCTGTGCTTCTGCAGCCATGCCTAGAATTGTATTATGTAATGTGACTGAGACATGAATATCATTACCTGCAATATCAGAATAGGATGCTTAGCCTAAATCAAGTTCATTATAAATTGATAGATACCCATCATGCGCAAAATCTCACTTTATAATCTTAAAATGCAGATGCATCCTACTCAATGAATCTCAATCAACTGAGATTTATATGAATTCTGCAGCTGACAGGCCAAAAATACTGCTGGTTCAAGTTCTTCTTTACACAGTTACCGTCTCCTGCTGTAGCTCAATGAAAGTGTGAACCTGCTCTAGGTTTTGCTTTTGCTTTTGCTTTTCTAAACATATTAGTCGAGGTACTGAAGAGTATTATCTGCATCTTTTAGATTTTAGGATGTCTGTTTTACAATATGCTTATGTAGCCTAATGAATTGACAGTGAGCTAATTTTAGGTATATGATGCATTTATCTGATATATTTCTTTTCTCTATCTTGTGAGGAAGGCTGATGCATTATGACCATTTAAGAGCCAAATTTCACTTCTGGAAATAGTATCATTACTTATAACTTCTTCTGAAAAGAAAAAGTTAATACTTATCCAATATTTACCTTCAAAAGTTTTCTCTACTAGAGGTCTCCTTTTGGCCCGATTCCCAAGCTTACTGGAGACTGACGAAGTTGATATAGGATTTTGTCTACTTTTCAGTATCTTTGTTCTGTTCTTTTCATTACATATGTGAGTATTCCCCTTTTTAAAAGAAGGTATACATCTTTTAGAGTTATAGATTAAATATAAATTTGTGCAAGTTATTTTCATGTTTGTTCAAATGCATATTATTGTGCACACTTACCTGTCATCAGATATGGAGAATTGGTTGGCGTTGGATCTATTTTCAAACAATTATTTGGTTTTCTTTATTTGACAGTGTAGCCATGAATGAATTTACCTGTTGTTAGGGACAGTCTCAACATATCTAGAGAACATCTTTACCTTTAAAGGTTCACCATTACAGTTAGATGATGATCTTCTTTTTTAATTTCATCATTTTTCTGAACCACATTATGAAGAATAGACTGTATCCTTATGAGTCTTTTGATGACTTTAAGGTTTTATAAAATACTCCCTTTTACACCAAACTTCCGAAATTGCTTAAGAGCCCGTTTCTCCTTGATTCCCTTAACATAGCACAATCCACTTATCGTGTTTGCTATCAGTGAAAATGGAGTTGTCCTGGTATAGCTATTTAATACATTATAAGTCTACTCCATTTTTGATGTGGAAGTCTTGATTTTCAAGTTTCATGCAATTTATGAATACTTAAATTTGTTTATGATAGTAGATAGAGAAGTTTTAGTGGTGGATTAATAGACCTTTAGGTAAAATAGACTCACAAAATTCTGACATAATTAAGCTTTCATCATCTAAGATAGTTCACTAGGCCAAATCTGCATTAGTATTAAGGAATAGGTGGCTTAGTGTAAAGGAATAGATTGTTCGGCTACAGAAGATCTCTTCAATTATTTCTATAGAATTCAAAACTCCAGCTTGAGGCGTCTATTTATCCATGTCAAACTGCAGAGGTTCTTAACTAACCAGTCATTTCCAGGCTCCTGTCATATAAAATGATACAATCTTTTTAGAAATTTCAGCACCATTTCTCTATAGCTTTCTCTGATGTTGTTAAAAGGGATAGATTCTGAAGCAGAACTTTTGTAAAGGTTACTGGCACATGTAGATGGATTAGTTTACATATTCTCGGAGTTAATATTGTTTCATTTCCTAATGTTTTACAGGATCGTCACTTGAAGAATCAGTTTTTATTTCAGTTTAAACTATGCTGATGGATTGTTTATCATAAGACATATCTTCTTGTTGGTAACATGGATTTTGACTATTTTTGGTAGTCCTTTTATTGAAGAAACATTGGCATGTGATGTTTTACCGGAAGAAGAGCAAAAAGAAAATAATAAGTTTGATTATTAGGATCCCAATTTTTTTTATGCTGAGGTTCTTTTTTGACTACTAATGGTAGAAGTATTAACAAGTAGTTTTGAGAGTTTTATCTAGATATCTTGCCGCCTAAGAAACCTGGACAGTCGAATATAGGCACGGTGGAGATTCTGGTGCAACTTGCATTATTGGAACGCTCATTAACCCAAAGCTTCCAGCCTCGTTGTAGCAATAAATAAAACTCCTGGAAATTTGTATACAATTATTCTTTTTTGTATTCTCATTCCCTCCATGATGTCCTTGAATGGCTGGGATAAAGACTCATATCAACAGGCTACATATATTATCTTGGAATATTTCTTGGATAGAACAAATTTGAGTACCTAGACTTTGGATTCTCAACACTTTGAATATGTTTGTTCAATGAATGAAACTTTTTATATTTCACATGTTATTATGCAGGTTTTGATAAGCCCATCGCCGGAGTTATATCCAGAAAAAAGAAGAAGTATTCGTGCACATTAGTTGATGATGCTAAGAGAATTCGTGAAGCATAAAACTCCGTGTTCTCATTAGCCACTCAATAAATTCAAGGAAAATCTTGTAAATAGTTGAAGTGAGTCATATATGTTTAAGTATATGAAAGTAGCTACTCAGTAGGTGAAATTTTTATTTATATGGATCTCCATTTTAATCATAAAATCATATTATAACAGGTTGGTTATTTGTATTTGACTAGCTTTTGACGAGTGCTATGTTTTTTAATTTGTTTAGCTTTAAAAGTGTTCTGCTCTACTGTAACGATCCGGACGGTCGTTTTGAGTGTCGTAGTCTCATTCTCCCATCTACTGTTCATTTTATGCTTATTAGTTGTTATGTGACTGTAGGGGTAGTTGGTTCGGTTTCGGGGATGTTTTGGAATGTGATGAGACATTTAGTCTCAGGGTTGAAAGCTTAAGTTGAAAAGGTTGACCGGATGTAAATTGTGTGTAAATGGCTCCGGAATGGAGTTTTGATGGCTACGATAGTTCTATTGGGTGATTTTGGACTTAGGAGCGTGTACGGGCAGTGATTTGGAGGTCTGTAGTTGAATTAGACTTGAAATGACGAAAGTTGAAAAATTAGAAGCTTTGGAAATTTAGAAGTTTGACCGAGAGTTGAGTTTGTGGTTACCGGGCTCAGATTTTGATAAGTTTCAGCGTCGAATGTAGAAGTTGGAAGTTCATAAGTTCATTAGATGTGAATCGATGCGCGATACGTGGTTTTAGCGTTGTTTGATGTGATTTGACGCTTCGAGCAAGTTCGTGTGATGTTTTAGGACTTGTTGGTATGTTTGGTTGAGGTCCCCGGGGGCTTCGGGTGGATTTCAGATGGTTAACAGAGTGAAATTTGGACTTGGGAGACTGCTGAAGCTTGCTGGTATGGAGTGTCTGGTTTCTTTCTACACGATCGCGAGGTTAGTCCGCGATTGCTAGGGGTGTTGGTCACCAATGAAATTATTCTCTATGCGTTCGCGAGCAGGAGTACGCAATCGCGTAGCTGAAGCAATCAATGCATCACGAACGCGTGGGAGTAGTCGCATTGGCGAAGAGGAAAGGGAGAAGAGCTGGTCACGCGCGTTGCTCTATGCGAACGAATGGGTGTTTGTGCGATCGCGTCTGGAGAGGTAGTGCATCGCATTCGCATAGGGACTGAGTTTGGCAGCTTAGGATTTGTGCTTCGCGATCGCGAAGCATTTCCTGCAATTGCGAAGAAGGTATATCTGGGCAGACTTAAATATTTCAAAAATAAGGGTTTGAGTTCATATCACAAATTTGATTTTGGGAACTCGGTTGGAGGCGATTCTTGGAGAGATTTTAAAGGGAGTGATTGGGATATGTAATTCTTACTTTGTTTTATTTTAAATTCCATGATTATATCTTTGATTTCATTATTTAATTAGTGATTTGGGTTGGAAAATTGTGAAAAAATGGACAAAACTTCTTAGGCCGAATTTTGGAAATTTGAGTAAGATTTTGGTATCAGATTTGAGTAATTTTGGTATGGTAGGACTCGTGGTTGAATGAGTGTACGGATTTTGTAACTTTCATCGGATTCCAAGACATAGGCTCGGGTGTTAACTTTTGAGTTGACTTTTTGACTTTTGATTTAGAACTTAGTATATTTGTATGGAATTGATTCCTTTAGCTCGTGTTGACTGTATCGAATTGTTTGTGGCTAGATTTGAGGCATTCGAAGGTCGATTCCCGAGGCAAGGGCTTGTTGGAGTAGAGATTTGCTCGGCTTGAGGTAAGTAATACTTTTAAACTTGGCTCTGAGGGTATGAAACCCCGAATTACGTGTTATGTAATTGGTGTTGAGGTGACGCACATGCTAGGTTGATGCAGTCCAGCTTGATCAAGATACGTTTGTGTCTTCGAGACCATTCACGAGGAGTCATGCTAAGGAACTTCATGATGCACACTTAATGGTGAAGAAGAGTCAGGCGTTGATGATACACTTTGTGTGAGGCATTGAAGATATTCGCGTTGAAGATGCACTTGTGTGACGTTGATGATGCACATTTGTGTTTATGTTGTATTGTTATGTTGTTACGGAGGACATTGATTCTTTGTTTGGGATCCTGCATGACCATAAGAAGACTTAGCCAAATTATTGGCCTTTTTGTTAGTTATTCTTTTTCCTAGTTGATTTAGGTAAATGCTCATTCTATATAAGCCTAAAGACTACATTATTTTCAGTACCTTACATTATTAATCAATACACAAAAACCGGCGACCTCCTTAGGTTCTCCAAAACTCTCTGTGTGTGAATTTGCCCAATTTTTGGTGTGATTCCAAATTGAACTTGTTTCTTTGCTTGATCAAACAGTTTGCAAGTCCATCGTTGTCTTGAGGGTTGTTTGTATAGTATAGGTTCTCCTTGACTTCACCAAGAAGGTAAGTAGACTAGTTCCTACTTGTTGTCTTGATAGATCATTGAGCGTCTTGCTTTTATCCTTGTTTTCTTGTTTTCGAATTCCTTATTGCATCAGTTGGTATCAGAGTTTGGAAAGGATTTGTTCTTACAATCCCAATCCTGTTCTTCGTACCTTAGTTTTAGGTTCTTTCTTTAATTTCGTTTTTGATTAAAAAAAAAAGACGTGACAAAAAAGAAAATAAGAGAAAAACCGAGAATTATTGTTGATTGAAGTTGCTAAAACATCTAGGGTTGAAATCCTGAAGTCTTGATTGTTAAAAACCGTTTGAAACCAATCTTGAAGTTTTTGATTGTTTAAAATCCGTTCTTGAAAACCTTAGTTGAAATTTTGAAGCTGTACACGTTAATCTTGGATTCTTGAAGTTCTTGGACGCCAATTTGTAGTTCTTGAAGTAATTCACATTAATCTTGAAGGGGTTCTTGAAGATTCGACCATTCTTAACAAGTTGCATTGAGTTCTTGAAGTTCTTGAACATCAACTTGTTGTTCTTGAATTTCTTGTTAAAAACATGTAAGAGGCTAGGAGAAGGAGAAGAAATAAGAAATTCTAAGCCTAGTCCAAGAGGGAAACAACTCCCAACCAAAAGAGAGAAGTTTCAAGGAATTGTTTTCTATTGGGACAAAGAGAAGAGGGGGGATTTCCATTTGGACAAGGAGAGAGGGCCGAAAGTTAAGAGGGAAGGAGAGAGAATTGGTCCTCTCCAAACTAGAGTGGAAAAGTCTCTAAAATTTTCTTATTTCTTGAATTTCCTTACTTCTTTGATTACACTACTTCTAATTTGTAATTCTTAGGTAATTTTCTACTTTAGTTAATTACTAATTTTTGAGCTTGTAGGATCTCGTGCTAAAACTCAGAATTTTCACCTTCGTAGTTAATTCTTGGCTTCTTGTTCTTACTTTAAAAAGCTGTCTGCCTATAGAGTCACATAAATTCACTCACCCCGAAGAGAACTAGTGAACTTGTGAATTTGAAAGGTCGTCGAGGAACTTGATCAATTAGAGGAATTCATTTTGAGGAAAAGTTTGAAAGATCCTACCTGAAATAATAGAGTGAACCCGAGAGTCATCCAAAAGTGAGAGAAATTTTACTAACCTTAACACATTCTCTAGTCTTGTTTCTTTTGCAGGTACATGGCTACGGAAGGAGACAAGGTTGTAACCGACATTACTTTAGGCGAGCTCTTAGCTGAAGTAAGGGCAATTAGCGCCCGAATGGAGAATTTTGAAAAATCCGCTAGCAATCAGAAACATGCCGGAGAAGGAACTAGTGATGGTTCCACCATCAGACCCGACCAGTTTGTGAAAGTGGCTCGCCAAAACGAGTTGAGGGACGGAGGTGCTCAAAATGTAAGGACCTTGAGAATTCCCCCGGGGTATTATACTACAATTAATGACAGCCCGGAGAAACGTAGTACTCGTCAAGGAAATGAGGGCAGCCCGTGAGGATGATCAACCTGAGTTTGAGGAGTTTTATGATGACGATCTAGGCAGCAGGACCCAAGGGTGAGGCAACCGAATGGGGCCGAGACTAAATGGGAAGACGTGGTTTTGACCGTGGTCCGAGAGGGAGACTTAGAGATTTCGGTGGAAGGAATTTAGAGCCTGAGTTGGATGAATATGCTGAACATTATGAGGGCTTCCAACCAATCCATGGTGGCCGAGAAAATGGCTGTGATAATGGCTTGAACAGTGTCAAGGTTACTATCCCTGCATTTAAAGGAGCTAGTGATCCTGACCGATTTTTAGAATGGAGACGTCAAGTTGAGCGGATATTTGAAATTAATGATATGACGAAGGAAAAGAAGGCTACATATGCCATCGCTGCTTTTGAGTCCTATGCTTCTACTTGGTGGGAGGATGAGAAAAGATCCCGAGCTAGACATAACCAGCCTGCACGCATACCATGGGGGAAATTGAAGCAAATAATGACCCGTAAGTATGTCAACACAAGGCACAAACAAGAGCAATTATGAAGGTTATATGATTTGAAACAAGGGTTGAAGTCCGTGGAATAATATTATGATGACTTTGAGAAGATTCGCCTATCACTTGACATGGAAGACGAAGAAGAGGATGAGGCTATCATACGGTTCAAGAATGGGTTGAATCATGATGTCTCCAATCAGTTGAGGCTGCATGCATTTTTTTCTCTTCATGATGTCTTCCTAGCTGACATTGAAGCTGAAAACGTGATTAAAGAAGGCAAGGCAGCTCGCTATAGAGGAGGTTACGATTCCACTCCCATACGTCAAAACAAAGAGTGGAGGACACCGAACACTGGGGAGCAATCCCAAGCCGTGAGCTTAAGAAGACAACCGAGAGAGAGGCACCAAAAATTGACCCTAAGGGGTTTGGAGGTAACTCTAAAACTCAACTCAATTCTCCTAGTGCATCTTCCTTTCAATGTCATAAATGTAAAAGCCATGGGCATTTCGCAAAGGATTTTCCTACTCGAAGGACCATGCTAATTCTTGATGATGGTACTGTCTATGAGGTAGAGAGTGATGAGGAGATTGAGAAAGATAAGGGGTCTGATTTGGTTGAGTGTGACGAAGAGGTATTGGAAGATGAGGGAGTGAATATGTTCTTAGTGGTGCACAGGAACTTGAGTACTATGAGCGTAAAGGAGGAAGGAGATGTGCAGTGTGAGAACTTGTTTCATGCTAGATGTAGGGTGAAGGGAAAATTGTGCTCGATGATAATTGATTCAGGTAGTTGTACTAATGTAGTGAGCCACACGTTGGTGACTCAACTTGATATACCTACGATAAAATATCCCCATCCCTATAGGTTGCAGTGGTTAAGCAAGTGTGGTGAGTTGAAGATAGTAAAGCAGGCACTTATTAAGTTAAAGGTGGGAGCTTATCAAGATGAAATCTTGTGCGATGTAGTGTCTATGCAGGCGTGCCATTTACTGTTGGGTAGGCCTTGACAGTTTGATAGGTGTGTTGTTCATGATGGAAAGGCCAATACTTATACGGCCAAGCTGGAGGGAAAAAGTTATGTACTCAAGCCCTTGACACCTAAACAAGTTAGTTATGATTACAAGCGCATGCGAGAGCTGAAAGAGGCGGCTAGAGCTAAGTCTCCTATGGAGGCTACAACCGAAGCTGTGGACCATGCTAGTACATCCACCCTGCCAGGTAATATTTGTGCTATGACGCAACCAGGTGAGTATTTGCAAGGTAATGATAGTACTAAACTGTTAATTTGCCTAGTTCATAAGGGTGTTTACTTGAGTCCTAATGATGAAGTTTCTACTAACGTTCACCCCTTGCCTAGTGTTATTAATGATGTTTTGCAGGAATATGGGGACATGTTCCCCGGGGAGTGATGTGCCAGAGAATTTTGGCACTTTTTGACACTAATTGCTTAGATTTTAGCTTGTTTTAAATGCAATTTCCCTCTGTACTTAGGTAATTTTAGTATTTTTGCAGTGTATGAGGTTTAAGGAACTAAGAGCATGGAAAAGAGTTCAAAAAGATACAAAAAGACAAGAAAAGAGCAAAAAGGCATCGCAGATGTGGATATGCTATCGCAAAACCCACATACGAGCCGCATATTTCACACCAAGATCGCAGATCAAGACAGACATCTGGGCAAAGTTCAACGTCAAAAATGCGATCTCATCTGTGATCGCATAACCTGTTTGCGAGCCGCATATTGCACACAGAGATCGCAGACCAAAGCAGAATCCTGGGCAAAGTTCAACGTCAAAAATGCGATCTCATCTGCGATCGCATAACGTATTTGCGAGCCGCAGAAGTAACCGCAAACCAATCATGAAGTCTACTAAAGGAAGTAAATGCAAAGCAAGATGCGGTCGCATTTCTACAATGCGGACCGCAAACCATCGCAGATTGACGTCCAGTACTGCACAGTCAAGATTGCGACAAGTTTGCGGTACACATAATGGTTATGCGACCACAAACCATGTCGCATTTGTTATTTTTTTTAATTTTTTTTCTGTATTCTTTTCACTGTTGCTTACCATGTCGCATACATTTCACCTTTGTACAGATATGGCGCCCCAAAAACATGTAGCCAAGAAAAGGGCACCTTCCGGTCGTCAAACATCGCAGGCAAAATGATTACGAATGGAATCCAATGTGCCAAGCACCTAGTCTGATGAGGAGGAACTCTTGCCCTCAGTTAATCTACAGGCTGAGGCAAGAAGGAAACACGGAGATGACTTTCACCTCCGATTTGGGGTTGAAGGATCCAGGGAACTATACAGAGAAGGACTCACCAAACGAAAAATCCTGGGTGAGAAGCAAACTGAGCTTGAACGGGCTACCAGAACAGTACCCCCACATCATCGAGAATATAAAAGCAAGAAAATGGGAGTGCTTTTACTGAGGCCCCTGCGGAGTATAATGAGTCCCTGGTCCGTGAATTCTATGCATCTTATGGAGCCTCCAGGACGGGGCACCACAAACGCAACAGAATTTTTACTAGCACCATACTTGTTCGGGGGAAGAGTGTGCTTTGCAACAGTGAGGTGATTAATGAGTTATATTTCCCCGACCGGAAAAACAGGCACAGCTGAGTATGATGCCAAGTATGCAAATAGGGAAAATGAGCGTGGGTGGATTGCGTCGGTGATAGCAAAGGGTACCCCTGCTTGGATCAACCCTGGGAATAAGATATACAAGGAGGATCTCACAAGGGAGGGTCGATTCTGGCTCAGCTTTGTTACCTCCCGCTTGATACCGTCCCGGAACGAGACTGATACAAACATTGAGAAAGCTCTCCTCATTGCATGTATCATGGCGGGCATCAAGATTGATGTGGGAACTAATCTTCTAAGAGATCGGTATCCAGGCAAAGCAGCGTGCTACCTCACTTCTATTTATGTGCTTGATCACAGCCCTCTATAAAGCTGTGAAGGTTCCTCTCATGCAACACTCTGACAAGACCGGGAAGGAAATGAGGGACATAGACATCACGCGTATTAGTGATGATGCTGCCCCACCAGAGACTCCAATTCAGGATCTCGACTCCCAGACTCCTGTGCCTCCTCAGGTTCCAATGGCATCCACTTCTGCTTCAGAGCCTGCCTCTCAGTCCACCACTGGTCAGCCTTCTTCTGCACTGCCGGCCTTCTCGAGGCTTGGTCTCATTGCCCAGCATGCCAATGCCAAGGTAGACCAGCTCTTGAAGACCTTGCCCAACCTTATCAAATAAGCCTTGACTCATATACAAACTTCAATGACAGCTCTCCAACAACAACAAACACTGTATGGGGATCGCTTGCACCAGCTTGAGTTAAGAGTTGAAAAGATAGAGCGCGGTGAGGTTAGGGGTTTGCCTCAGCTACGGGAGGAGGTTGCTTCTATGAAGACCGAGCTCCACAAGATGTAAAATTTGGAGTTCGATCTATCATCCCTCCTACCCAAGGATGGTGAGCAGGGAGCAGACACAGCTGCACCAGACTTGGGCCTTGATTTCACGACTCTGATGGCAGACATTGCACCTCAGACTGCCGGGATGTCCCAACCTCCAGCTCCTCCTGTACGTGTTGATATTCATTAAGAGGAGACTTCCGGACATTCTTCAGAGTCCGAGGGCGAGGAGGCAGATGAAGAGGATTCATGGTCCTCGGAGGATGATGGCCCTCAGGAGAAGGGAAAGCAGATTGCTGCTCCTACAGTGGAGGATGAGGAGCAAGCAAACATTCAGAGGGCGATAGAACACTCACTAGCAGATTTGGCCGCCCCTGCAGACCCATTGGCCACTCAGCCATCAGCGGGCGAGGCTAGCAGCTCACAGGCCCCAGCTCCAGTTCCCAACCAGTCAGAGATCCCTCCTTCAGCATCAGAGGGTCAGCCGGCTACCGACTCACAGGCCCCAGCTCCAGTTCCGGACCAGTCAGAGATCCCTCCTTCAGCATCAGAGGGTCAGCCGGCTACCGACTCCCATAGCACTTAGTGCGCCCCAGGGAGCCCCTTCAACTCTACTCTATGTTCATATGCATTGGGGACAATGCATGCTTTTGGTTGGGGGTGGTAGCCTTGTCTGTACTTTTGCAACATTAGCAACTGCTGTACATATTCATACATTTATTTTATAAACAAACTTATGTACTCATATGTATTTTATTTGTGATTTTGTATATATTAGTGCTTTGTGATTTCTGTACATAAGTTGTCTTTAATAACTAGTAGATAGTTGTCCATCCTTAGTAATTAGAAATAAATTCCCCTTGTTTTTTCTTTGCCGGGTTCTTTTTCAAGGGTGTAATAGTAGAACCAGGACAGTAGAATGAAACATGTTGATTGGGTTGGTGTAATTGTCTAGTCTCAAGCATGTGTGTCTGTACATAGCCTATACCCTTTCAAAAGATCAACTGTGTGAACTTGAGGCTCGCTCTGTGACTCTACATCTACCTAGATTTATGTATGTATATATGATGAAAGCTTTAATTTGCCAAATGTTGACTCCAGGGCTTTAAACTATGTGAACTAAACAGTTCGTGTGCCATGTGTGTGAGTTCTTTGTGTAAATAATTCTTGTGTTTGCTTCTGCCATCTAGAACTTGCCCGGTTGGTTTTTCGATGCTTATAATAATTACACTTGGTTGGAAGGATGATCTTAGGCATTCTTTGTCTTATTTGCGAAAACTCTTTAGCCTTTCAAGCCTACCATTGCATAAATAATATCACTAGTGCCCTATTCGAGCCTTTAACTTTTTCTTTGGCCACCTCACTACAAACATTTTCCTTTTGTAAAATAATTACCTCTTTTGAACCCGTTCCTCCTTGAACATTGAGAATTAGGCTAAAAGCCTAAGTTGGGGGTGTGGTGTCAAAATGGAAATGGGTAAGGTTGTACATTGAGTATAGGAGCATATACCTCAAAGTGCTCATATGAAATTATGCAAGCTCCAAAACAAAAAATAAATAAATAAAAAAAATATTTTAGTTATGGAGCCTTGAAGAAAATTAGAGAGGTATTTAAGGTGGTTCCATATTGGGAACTAGATGCCAATGTGGCTATGGGATTTGAAAAGAAACAAAGTGCAAAAAGAAAAGAAAATGTGATTAGTGTTCAAGAAGGGTGTAGTCACTTATATCTAAATGCTTATCCAACCCTTCCCTAGACCTACATTACAAGCCTAAAAAGTCCTTATGGGATCTCCAACCGAGCGTTCTTAAATTAAGCGACGAATTAAAATAAGGGCAAGCCTATGGTATGGTATGTTGTAACACTTGAAACTCTTTTCTGAGAGTGAGTGTATTTGTGAATTAGTCCCTTTTTGTTGTCATTGTAAATATTGTGATTTTGGGACTTTCTTTCTAGTGAGGGCACATGAACTGCGAGGTTGAACAAAAGTTGAGTTTTTGAGTAAAACGCAAGTGCACTCAGCTGAGGGTAGCATTTTGTCACGTTGTCTGAGGCTCAAAGTTCACAAGTTGATTAGTTTTCCTTGTATATATTGATGATTCAGGAAGGGTAAAACACTCGAAGATGCATGCTTGATATACTAACAACAAACACCGTCCATGGTCACTATTGTTTCATGTCTTGTAGATGGAGTCTAGAATAGGATAGTGTCATCTTAGTTGCTTGAGGACAAGCAAAAGGTTAAGTTAGGGGTGTTGATGTGCTGGAGAATTTCGGCACTTTTTGACACTAATTACTTGGATTTTAGCTTGTTTTAAATGCAATTTCCCTCTGTACTTAGGTAATTTTAGTATTTTTGCAGTGTATGAGGTTTAAGGACCTAAGAGCATGGAAAAGAGTTCAAAAAGCACAAAAAGACAAGAAAAGAGCAAAAAGGCATCGCAGATGTGGATATGCTATCGCAAAACCCACATGCGAGCCGCATATTTCACACCAAAATCGCAGATCAAGACAGACATCTGGGCAAAGTTCAACGTCAAAAATGCGATCTCATCTGCGATCGCATAACCTTTTGCGAGCCACATATTGCACACAGAGATCGCAGACCAAAACAGAGTCCTTGGCAAAGTTCAATGTCAAAAATACGGTCTCATCTGCGATCGCATAACGTGTTTGCGAGCCGCAGAAGTAACCGCAAAACAAACTTGAAGTCTACTGAAGGAATAAAATGCGATGCAAGATGCGGTCGCATTTCTACAATGCAGACTGCAAACCATGAATGCGGTGAAGGCGAAACCAGGGTTACAATCTGCGGCAGACATGTCAAAAATGCGGACCGCATGTCTGTTATGCGACAGAAATGCGGTCGCATATTCAACTTCAGGGCAGATTGGTCCAATTTTTGTCTCGATTTTTGGCCCTCTATAAATAGATTTATTAGGGTTTGGTGGGCTATATCTAGTCAGACTTTGAAGCTATAATACAAGGCATTAATATTTCTTTCTTTTGGAAGCTTTTGGGTCAAGAATCTTTCACTTTGTAAGCTTTATGACATTTAATATTCTCTTGTTTTCAGATTTTAGTATGAGTAGCTAACTTTGAATACTAAGGTTGTGGACCCTAAATGGTGTTATATTAATGGGTGCTTAACATTGAATATATATATATATATATATATATATAATGGTTGGTTGATATTTATTTATTTCTCATTCTTCATTTATTGTTGGTGGTTGCAAACATTAACAAGCGCCATTAAATTCTATCTTTGCTTGGGAAAGTGGGGTAGAATTTGGTAGAAGTAAATATTAAAGACTCAAGGCTTTAAACCTTGTTTAATAAAATTTCTTAGGAATAAGTGGGTTTTATTTGGCATAAATTGATTGTTCTTAATTGCAACTTCTTTTACATTTGAAAAAATCATAAAGAGGAAATACTACCTAACTATTGGAAAATATTGGGTAGTCACTTAGACATCATTTGCATATCAAAAAGAACCTTCCATTAGAAATATATCATCTTGACACCGATAGCATTACACTTCATTAATGGGGACACAACCTTGGTTTCTTTAATCAAATTATTTACATTCTCAACATTTCGATTAGCCTTTATCTAAAACCGAACTCAGTTTATACTCTTGTTACGGTTAACTAGGTAGAATTACGACTATAGTCGAGTAACACACTAGTCAAGTAACCTTTTCACACCTATTCCCTGTGGGATTCGATCCCAACCTTGTTGGGTTATTATATTTGACATCGACCGCTTTACACTATTCATTAAAGTGTAATTTGAGCGTACCAAGGAGATGTCGAGTGGACTGCCTCCGTTGAGGGGGATAGAACACCAAATTGACTTTGTTCCAGGGTCACAAATTCCTAACAAACCCGCCTATCGAAGCAATCCACAAGATACTAAGGAGTTGCAACGGCAAGTGGATGAGCTGTTAACTAAGGGGCTGGTTCGTGAGAATCTGAGTCCGTGTGCCGTGCCCATGATCTTGGTTCCAAAGAAAGACGGCACCTGGAGGATGTGTGTTGATTTCCGAGCCGTCAACAAATTAACGGTAAATTATCGTCATCTCATCCCTAGATTAGATGACATGTTAGATGAGTTAAGTGGTTCGAGTGTGTTTTCTAAAATTAATCTTAGGTCTGGTTACCATCAAATTCGTATGAAACCGGGTGATGAGTGAAAAACTGCATTCAAGATTAAGTTTGGTCGGTATGATTGGTTGGTGATGCCTTTTGGTCTCTCCAATGCACCTTGTACTTTCATGCACCTAATGAACCGTGTACTTAAGCCGTTTATTAACAAGTTTGTGGTTATCTATTTTGATGATATCCTGATTTATAGCCGAAGTATAGATGACCATGTTGATCACTTAAGGAAAGTACTTGATGTTTTGAGGGCTGAGAAGCTTTATGTTAATTATAAGAAGTGTGCCTTTTGTGTGGAGAGAGTTGTTTTTTTGGGGTTTGTAGTAAGTGTTAATGGTGTTGAGGTAGATGAATTTGTTTCGCATATTAGGAGTTTTCATGGATTAGCTAGTTTCTACAGACGCTTTGTTAGGGACTTTAGCACCATAGCAGCACCACTCACCGAGTTGGTGAAGAAAGAAACGCCCTTTGTGTGAGGGGAGCCACAGAAGAAGGCTTTGCAAGAGCTGAAACATAGGCTTAGTTCTGCCCCGTTATTACAATTACTTGATTTTAGTAAGGCGTTTGAAATTGAGGGTGACTCCTCGGGAGTGGGAATTGGAGGTGTTCTTATGCAAGATGGGAAGCCTATTGCCTATTTTAGAGAGAATTTGAAAGGGGCTGCCTTGAATTACTCTACGTATGATAAAGAGTTGTATGCCCTCGTGAGAGCTCTAGCTTATTGGCAACACTATTTATGGCCTAAGGAGTTCGTAATTAGGAGTGATCATGAGTCACTCAAACATCTTAGAGGCCAAGAGAAGCTGAATAAACGGCATGCCAAGTGGGTTGAGTTCATTGAGAGTTTTCCTTACGTAATTCATTATAAGAAGGGAATGGAGAATGTAGTGGCTGATGCGCTCTCTAGGAAGTTTGCTTTGGCTATCACATTAGCATTTAGGCTGATGGGTTTTGAGAGTATTAAGTCTATGTATATGCATGATCCTAAGCTTAAAAGTGTGTGTGACGCCATAGCTAGTGGGCAGCGAGTTGAGAAATATTAATGGCATGATGGCTACCTTTTTAAGAAGGGGAGAGTTTGTATATCCGAGTCTTCATGGCGCGAGTTGTTGGTGAGTGAGGCACATTGTGGGGGCTTGATGGGACACTTTGGGGTAGATAAGACCTTGGCTATATTAGGGGAGCAGTTTCATTAGCCTAAGATGAGGCGAAATGTGGCGCGAGTTTGTGGAGCTTGTTTGGACTGCAAACGAGCTAAGTCTAGGTCTAGTAATCATGGTTTGTATACTCCCTTACCCGTTCCTACTAGTCCTTGGGTAGATATTTCTATGGATTTCGTGATGGGGCTGCCTCGTTCTAGGGGTGGTCATGATAGTATTTATGTGGTTGTTGATAGGTTCTCTAAGATGGCTCATTTCATTTCTTGTAAAAAATGTGATGATGCACAACATGTTGCTTCTTTGTTTATTGCTAATGTGTTAAAGTTGCATGGCGTGCCTCGTACTATTGTTAGTGATAGGGATGCAAAGCTTTTGAGTCACTTTTGGAAGTGCTTGTGGGGTGCTCTTCGCACCAAACTGTTGTTTTCTACGTCTCATCATCCACAGACTGGCGGTTAGACTAAGGTAGTTAATCGAACTTTGGGAGCTCTTCTTCGAGCTATGATCGACGGAAAGGAAAGGACGTGGGCTGATAGATTGCCTATTATGCTTTTCTTATAATAGAATTGTGCATAGAATGACTAGTATTACTCCATTTGAATGTGTTTATGGCTTTAATCCCTTGATTCCACTTAATCTTACTCCTTTGCCGAGAGATGCAATTATTAGTGTTGATGGTAAAAATCGGGCAGCCGCGTTGCTCGAATTGCATGCTAAGGTGAGGAAGACTTTGGAGGAAGCTTATGAAAAGGTGACAGTCAAGAAGAATAAAGGGAGGAAAAAGCTGGACTTAAAGAAAGGTGATTGAGTTTGGGTGCACTTCCGAAAGGAGAGGTTTCCGAACCACAGGAAGGGGAAGTTAGCTCCACGAGGAGATGGTCTATTCCAAGTGCTGCAGAAGATCAATAACATCGCCTATGTTATAGACCTGCCTGGTGAGTATAGTGTTTCTAAGACATTCAATGTTTCTGACTTAATCCCTTGTGTTGCAGGTAGTGCCGTTTTGAAAGATGAAGATGGTTCGATTTCGCGGACGAAATCTTCTCAAGAAGGGGAGGATGATGCAGGCCATCCTGATCAAGATATGTATGTGCCTTCAAGACCATTCACGAGGAGCAAGCTAAGGAACTTCATGATGCACACTTAATGGTGAAGAGGAGCCAGGCATTGATGATACACTTTTTGTGAGGCGTTGAAGATATTTGCGTTGAAGATGCACTTGTGTGACGTTGATGATGCACATTTATGTTTATGTTGTTATGGAAGACATTGATTCTTTGTTTGGAGTCCTGCGTGACCATAAGGAGACTTAACAAAATTATTTGCCTTTTTGTTAGTTATTATTTTCCTAGTTGATTTAGGTAAAGGCTCATTCTATATAAGCCTAAAGACTACATTATTTTCAATACTTTACATTATCAATCAATACACAAAAACCGGTGACCTCCTTTGGTTCTCCAAAATTCTTTGTGTGTGAACTTGTCCAATTTTTGGTGTGATTCCAAATTTAACTTGTTCCTTTGCTTGATCAAACAATTTGCAAGTCCATCATTGTCTTGAGGGTTGTTTGTATAGTATAGGTTCTCTTTGACTTCATCAAGAAGGTAAGTAGACTAGTTCCTACTTGTTTTCTTGATAAATCATTGAGCATCTTGCTTTTATCCTTGTTTTCTTGTTTTCGAATTCCTTATTGCATCATAGGTGACGGGCGTTGGGCGTGCACCATAGGAATTTTGACTTAGTCTCCATGGAACTGTATAGTTAAATAATATTGTCATCACCCGTATTTTCACCATGTGTTAGAGAAGTTAAGCTGTCAGTCGTGTTAGAAATCATGCTTAGGCTACGTGTTGATACTGTTAGGACCCACAGAGGTCGTGTTACATGTTGAATTATTCGCTTAATTTGCCATTTTGTACTCAGTCATAGCTATTTATTGCATGTTATATCTCAGTCTCTGTTGTCCTTTTATTGATACATTATATCATCATTTTTTTGGGGCTAAATATGAGTTTTATTAATAGAAGCAAAATACAAAAGTGGAAGGGGACATGAACCTTACCTCTCAAAAGTAAATGAATGTACACTTAGTCATCCTAAAGTGATAACTAATTGTACCTAAAAAGTAGTAAAGTGTTAGACCTATGGTGATGTGACGATTGTCTATTTTATATTGATAGACAATCGTATGTACAAAAACAAAGTGAAATTTTCCTAGGTCAGCTATACAAAAAAGTACATATGTTCCTGCTTCTATTAGGTGGTTGAGGGATGTGATCCCTTGTATATACATCTGACATCTATCAGTGATTTCTAGAGTTCGCAAAAGTGTGACAAAAAAGTGCGAGCTATCTTCAATTTTGCTTTGACCTTAGGGGAAAGGAAAGCCAAGTTGAAGGTGGCTATCTGAGTTTTCCCTGTAATTGGATGGCAGTGTTATTTGTGTTGAGTTAGAAATATTCTGATTGGTGCTGTTGGTTCTGAAGTTGGGAGGGTAGCATGTGTGCTGAGTCTGGTGCTGTGAATGTATGCTTGTATCTTATGTCTTCTGTTAGGTTGTCTGTTTGGCTTGCTGCTTCTGTGGGAGCTGTTGTCTACTTTTGATTCCTGCTGCTTCAGTTGGTAACCTGTTGGTAGTGCTTCTATGAAATGTAATTATTGATGGCTTAGTATACTGCTGTTGTATTGTCGTATGTTGTGTGATTTCCAGTGATGCATTGTGGGGGCAAAAGTCCATGAGGATTTCTATAGTTGCAAGAGATTGAGCACCAAGGGTGCTGATACTACACTTTGCAACTGCAACAATGATCCAGACCATTTCAAACTGTTTACAGTGTTGTAGGAGATGCTGAGTTCAGTGGAGGAAATGGTGTTTGTGTTGCTGCTACTTTGAAATTTAGTTTGCTGCTGTATATCAATTGGTTTTGATTTGTGAGCTGACTTTGCTGCTTTATGAATCTGTGATCATCTATGTTTGTTTCAGAATGCTGCTTTTGTTGCCTGTCTGTTGGTTGTGCATCTGTGTCCTGTAGTTGCTTGCAATTGCATCAACGATATGGACCGTACCAATCTATCCACAGTGGTGTGAAAGTTGCTGAGTTCAGTGGTGGCTTGCTGTTGCTGGTGTTGGTGTATTCTTTGATTTTTCCTTGTTTGCTGCATTTGAGAGGTGAGGTTGTTGTTGCTGAGTTTCTTCTGTTGCTGGCAGTGATTTTGTTGAGCTGAGCCTCTGTGTTCTTTTGGTTTGGGCTGACTTGTTGATTTGAAATGTTGATGGAGTTGCATAAATTGGTTGGTGTTCAGGATGCCATAGTAGCAATGGAAAGAGCATTATGAATGCTGTACATTGCCTCTTCAATAGTAGACTGGCCCCAAGAGTGTATCATGGTGGATAGAAGCATGAGCTGTTGATGCTGCCTTATGTAGCTGTTGTATCTTTGATTCTTCTGCTACTACTATGCTCCTGCCCAAGAGTGTATCATGGTGACTAGAGGGATGAGTTGATGGTGCTACCTTATGTAGTTGCTGTATCTTTGAAAGAATTTCTTCTGCTGCTGTTGTGTTCCTGCTGTGGCAATATGAGGTTGAGGATGCTGGTAAGTAGTAGGGTGATCAACTATTGTCTTCTTGAGTTGAAGCTTAGTAGGTGGTTGATTGTGTATTGTGTCACTTGTGTGGTGCTGCTCCATGATAGTCCATTCGCCAGAGGCTGCTATAGAAATCTCAAGCAGTTGCTGTAGTTGTGCTTGGTGCTGCATTTTCTAGTTCTTCCTACCTGCATGCAAAAACAAACAAGTCATGGTTGCTCCTGAGTTTCCTGCAACAAATAGCATATTGTTAGTGTAAAGCCACTGCTCCATTCTTTCATCACCACTGTTGTTTTGCCCTCTACCAGGTTCCTTTCCCTTTGGCAGAGTTACTACCCCTTGTTTCCTACAACTCTTACTCTTAGATATGGTCATTGGCTCTTATCACTATTGATCAACCTTCAATTTTGTGCATCCAGCTCAGCAAAACAGTAGCATTCCATAGGTCTAACATCCAGGGCATAACTATTGCATTACATCTTGCCATCAGCTCTTTAATTCCTGCAACTATTTCATCAATGGACCATGACACTCTCCATTCTCCCTTTATTCCTTTCAGTAGCATCATTGAATCAGTATGGAGGTCTATGAGAAAGTGTTCATTGTGGATACAGAATCTCAAGGCCTCCAGTATTACACGTGCCTCAGCTTCTGTGTTTTTGCCTTCTTGAATTTCCTTGCAGCATGCATATATGACATCTCCCTGTTCATCTCTCATTACAAAACCAATTGAGCTTCTTACCTCTAGAGGCTCCATCTGTGTTGTCTTTTAACCACCCTTGATTGGGGAATTCCCATAGCACCTTTGTGTACTTCAAGGTGGGACTGTATTCCTCTATCATAGTGATTATATCTGGCCATTTATGAGGGATGCTTTGGATGCCTGGCTTTCTGACTTTGATGAGTATGTCATGTGTGCATGTCAAATGCAATGCAACACAGTGATAAATGCATACCTCAAAGTATCAATTCACTCAGTCCTCCCAGTCACTCAGTCCCCATGGTCACCTATTCCTCACAGTCACTCAGTCCTCACAATCACTCAACACTCGCTCTCGGGACTCGCGCTCGGCACTGTACAGGGCAGATCCAGCCCAGGGAAGATCCAGCTCAGGGCAAATCCAGCCTAAAGAATCAATAGCAACTGCGCTCACTATAGGTGTGGAGACTCCAGAGGGGCAAATGCAGCCCTATAATAAGCCAATCATGGTATGAATCAATAATACCTGTTGCGGCGTGTATTCCGATCCAATCATAAATTAATTATACATGCTGCGGCGTGCAGCTCGATCCCATCAATATCACTCACAAACAGGCCCTCGGCCTCACTCAGTCATCAATCTCTACAGTCTCTCGGGCTCAAAATATCATGAAAATCAGCCCAAAAATGATGATATGATGTATCGATAAATGGCAACAGAGACTGAGATATGATAGCAAATGAATGAGTATGACTGAGTATGTAACTGCAATTTAAGTAAATAACTCAACAGCATATATGACCTCAATGGGTCCCGACAGAATAAGCATATAGCCAAAACATGATTTCTAACATGGATCACAGCTCAATCACTGTAGCACGTAGGGACCTCATGGATAAAAACAAGATCAGATAACTACAGTGTACCACAGAAACAACAAAGTCATAATTCATACAGTGCATGTCTACATGTCCGTTACCTAGCATGTGCATCACCTTAACACCAAACACATATCACGTATATTCAGGGGTTCATACCCTCAACGCTAAGATTAGAAGTGTTACTTACCTCGAATAAGACTAATCCAATATCGAGCGAGCCAAACAATGCTCCGAAAATGCCATCCTGTGCGTACTAGCCTCCGAACAGCTTGAAACTCAAATATTCACTTTATGAAATTTTAGAATAAAAATCCCCAATCTCTTTAAATTCATAATCCAATTACCAGAAACGAAGATGGATTCGTGAAATATAACAAAAACCAAGTATAGAACACTTCCCCCGATCCATGTGGTAAAAATTGCCTCCAAAATCGCACAAAATCTGAGCTCCCCAACTCAAAATATGACCAAATGAACAAACCCTCAATAATAAGTTCCTGCCCAGCTATTCTTCCTCGTTTCTCGTGCCAAACGATCACGAAACTCACTTTTGATGCCTTCAATGAATTTCTCGTGAAATTCTAGTTACGATAGGCTTTTGAATCACTCCATTTGACCTTATAATGAAGGAGATATGTTGGTTTCAATATTTGAAAATAGTGCAAATTTTTTAATATGAATGCAGTGGCAATTTCGTAATTAATGTGAAAAAAATCCGAAACCCCGTTCTTAGTAAAATGACCATAAATTCCTCATACGATGTCGAAACTTGATGATTCCAGTTGCTATGGTTCCAAAATTATGATACGTATCTAATGCTTCAATGAAAACAGAAATTGGAGCTCATTTGCTTAATGTGGTTCCATTTATGCTTGAAGAAACGACGTAGAAACATAAAAAAACGCGCGCAACACAACCTAAACCTATCTGAATCTCACCCGAGTCCCTCGGGACCCATCCGAATATACCAACAAGTCCCATAACATAAAAAGACTTACTCGAGGCCTCAAATCATGCATAACAACATCAAAACAACGAATCGCACATCAAATCGAACTTAATGAACTTTGAATCTTTCACCTTCCAAAACGCGTGCTGAAACATATCAAATCAACCTGGGATGAACTCAAATTTTGCGTACAAGTCCCAAATGACATAACGAAACATTTCAATTGCCGTAACCACAATCCAAACCCGATTTCATCAAAGTCAACTTCCGATCAAACTTATGAACATTCCAAACCTTCAAATTTCCAACTTTCTCCTATTAGTACCGAAACCTTCTAGAAATATCCAAATGCAAATCCGGGCACACGCCCGAGTCCAAAATCACCATTCGGACCTAACATAACCATCAAAACTCCAATCTGAGGTTAAACTTTAAGCTTAAATCATAAAATTCATTCTTCCAACTTTAAGCTTAAATCATGAAATTCATTCTTCCAAATAAATTTCGAATAACCTGGAAACCAAAACCGATAATTCACACAAGTCATAATACATCATATGATGCTTCTCAAGACTTCAAATAGCTGAACGGAATGCAAATGCTCAAAACGACTGGTCGGGTCAAGCCATAAGCATAACCCAAGACATAATCACATGATATACCACATAACTAGCATACTCGTAGTAATAATTCTAGATCACAGTAGCTGCTCAAAACAAACCAATAATGGTAATAAACCTAATATCGAACATAACCATGTTCTAACACCTTCGTACACTGCCGATAATGAAAGAAACACGTAGAAACTCGTAATCACTTATTAGATCAACAAGTCATGGAGCTCCCTCTCCTTTGACAAAAACTATAGTCAATTTCTAAGTCGATCAGCAACACTATCATTCCAAATATACCACAATCAAATCCGGTAGCACCCATTCTAAGTCTGACAACCTAATCTTATCAAATACAGTCGACCTACTGACATGCCACACTAATTCAACCTAGAGCCACAAACCATGCAATCTGTGCACCAATACGCAACAATTCAAATGCACCCAAAAATAGAAAATGACTCAAATGAGAGAACTGCCTCGCAAACTCAACAAGTACCACCACAATTGCAATGCTATGAACCCATCATACATGGTAGAACCAAGACACGCGAATCTAACATAAAGGATCATATCCTAACATAACTCCGCTGTAATGCGTGACCCCTTCCAACACCAGTCCTATGAAATACCTCAAGCCACAATGCTCAAAATCATCAACCACACGTAATTCGGCATGAAGTACACAAAGTGCATGGCCATAACCATGAAAAAGCAAACAACACAAAATACCACAGGCAGAAAATGCCATAACCAAGGCGCAATCAACCATTTCACACCCCAATAACCATTTCGCTCGAATTCTGCTACAAGACCAAAACAGAACCGCACCAGGTGTGCATATAACCAACAAATCATAATCCCTCATAGCATAGAAGAGTAACACATAGAACATATCCGAATGCTAACAAGCTCAACTCTAACCGAATGCCACACCCCTCAGCACAGACTGTTCGGAGTCAATAAATCTGACCCGGTGTAGAATACACATCCTCATTGGGCCAACCAATGGGCCCCCGAATCAACCCTGGTTATCCATAAATAGATAAATAACCCTCTGAAAGTCCACAATGACCTAACTATAACACATATTATCATCTGGCTAGCTTTGGCCCTATCTTCACAGTCCACAACCACGAAACAATTTGCTTCTGAGAACTCTTGGTCCCCAAAATCCATAGAACACACGAATCACCATATTTGATCCCAACTCCACTGCCCAAATGTCTAACACCTCTCATACACGATCATCCTATGGGAATACTTCTATAATTCTTCCGTGCCACATAGCAAAATATGAATATCAGCAGTCGATCAACCAGACGAGTACCACAATACCAATGATGCATCCGTAAGTCAACACTCAGTGCACCTTCTGAAATGTACACTCTCCTCAAGCAATACCAAGTAATATGATTCATCTAGTCATCTGAAACCATCCATGTTGCCTAAGAATTCATGGTCCCTTCAAAACTGAACTGTGACCCTGCACATGCAAATCTCAATCCTATACAACACACCATATCTATCATGCCATCATATGAAAAGTACGAAAATCTCATAATCAACTCTGAGTCACAACCAGAATACATACTCAATTAGCTAGGAACCTTTCACTTGATTCCACTGGGGAAAAAATCATAACACATAACATGCTCCTCATGCCGGTAGGAAATATCCATCTCAAACCGTGGTAGAAACCATCGAGAACTCTTCGAAACTCATTTGCACATAACCAAGCCATCAGAACTAATCTCTCTAACTCAACCAAGCCACGCAGGTCGCCAAATCCAAGAGTATTGCCCCAAAACACCTGTTATGACTCACCACATCATAGGTACCCAAAGAACCGATCATATCCATTACCGTGTGGATGTAACTTACTACCAAGTTGTCCTATTTTCTTCGAGTTCCTTCCGAATTACCATCAAGTTGACACTTCTCCTTGCCAGAACACCATAATCCTTACCCAAAGCTTACCACAAGAGATCCTAACATAAAACCATACCGCCCTAAGGCCCATAAGCCACTTTATTCCCTCTTAAGTACCCCAGAAGTACCACAACGAGACTTCCACTCTTAAGATACCTTTTGTGAATCTAAAGACGTTTCCTTCACCTTCCTGATACTGAAATATAAAATCCATAATAATATAGAAATAACACGAGTCTCGACACCATCCAATGTAAATCTCAGATTTTGACCATATTCAAATCTGCAAAATTCTCAATTGCTACATATAAAATCTTGAATCCATTAGAACCTTCTCGAGAGTCATCTACTTTGCTCAAATCTCAATTGCACCAACCAAACGGGTTGAATGACCTATGCCCCATTACCACGACAACACCCAAAGAAGTAACCCCGCCTTAACGCAACCGAGCAAATTCCTACTCCATGCGCACTACATCTTCCACAATAACAACTCAATCATTCCATGATTCCCATATACCCATAAAGTATAACATAACTTGTATCCAGAAATTCTTTTGCTCGAGTCATCCTCAATCTTAAACTCTACAAGTCATATCCGATTAGCAAGTATGCCTCAAACCGAAACCAGTACAACACATAACCAAGCATTCAAATCGTTGATAGCAGACTCCTCCACTTGGCTCAAAGCCATAGAACAAAACACTTGATAACTCATAATACCCGTACTCTATTACTGACATGATCTTGTACGAAATTCAACTCAATCCTTCATAAGCTCATGTAACACAAACCATCTAATACTTCAAATCATCTGCAAATGTCGCATTCATCCTTGTGACGATCAGGTCAACTATTACAACCGATCCAGACACAAATCACACAAATATAACCCACTGATAGGAAAGAAAGCCTCCACACAACATTATAAGGTTCACACTTTCGTAGGTTACCCCGTAGGTGATAACCCACCTGCTTAGTCTCAAGCTGACATCTCTCTATACCCTTTCACAGCCACGACTAATACGCAGTCCCTTAATTTTCCCGAGTCTGCTCATCAACAAGACATGAAAATTTACCTCGTTCCACAATTAAGCAACATGAAAGATCCTTCAATACACTCATAACTCGAGACTATATGTCACATCAAAACAGAAATCAAGCACCAAATAGTCCTTTTTATATCTCAAGCAGGCTCTTCTCGTCACATTCAAACCATCTCAACACCTCCGCGGTCACATCATACTCTTCATATAGCGATCCAACCACTCATCGAGCCAAAAATTCCACTAATAGGGACACTACCGGACTTATAAGTCCAAACGCACGTGCTCACACAACCAAAATCCCCATGCTCAAGCTACAGTCAAAACCCGGCCTCAAGTTCTCTAGACTGGCCCATCATTAGCACACCGAAATCACATTTAGCACCTCATCTATGGAATCACAAGCCGTCAATGCACAGCTGATAGCGAGCCCTCCCATGCGCATACGAGTGCGTGGAAGGAATTCAAAGAGTTACATTTCAAGCTGAATCAATGCCGCACAATAAGGAAAGAAAGATGGGAAGTTTATCCTGAATGCCCTGTAGCCTCTCGAAGGTAGGTATGGACGTCATCATACCGATCCGCAAGACTCTACTAGACACTTGCTCATGACTCGTAGAACCTATGAACCTAGAGCTTTGATACCAACTTGTCACAACCCAAAATCCGACTAGTTGTGATGGCACTTAACCCAACCCGCTAGGTAAGCCAATTAACAACTATCTAATTTAATAAGATTTATTGAGACAAATGAATGATAAAATAACTAAACCTTTATACATTTCCTAAGGACTGGTGGTAAAAATCATGAGCTTCTAAGATTTAGAATTTAAAAAGTTGGTATGAAATAAAACACATCATCTGTTTGAAACATACATGAATAGATTAAAATTCTAACGCTACCAAGATCGAGAGGCAGCTATGACTGGAACACAGGTACATCTTCAATCCAGCCCCCCCAGGCAGCAACATCAGCATCCAACATCTGCACGCAAGGTGCAAAAGTGTAGTATGAGTACAACTGACGCCATGTACTTAATAAGTAGCTAACCTAACCTTATGTTAAAAGTAGTGACGAGCTTAGATAAGGGTCAGAGTCCAACACCAACAGCTAGGAACTACTCATAACAATATAACTAAAGCGGTACAAGTAATAACTCAAAGATATAATGCTCAACTCGTTCACAGTTCCGGAAAATAGGCATGCTTTTCAAGTATAACAGTAAAACCCAAATCTTTAACGAAATCACCAAAATATGAGTAAGTTTGTAAAACTATGATTTTTCCCAAAACTTTCAACAGGTAAATGTTTCATTATCAGATGGCATGAAGAAAGTACATCCCTATGCCTGCATGTCAATGTGTATGATAGTTCATGAATGACGTAATACCGTACAACATGAGGAAAAATGCATCTTTATGCCTGCAGGTCAGGTGTGCATGTCAAATGCAATGCAATACGGTGATAATGTATACTCTCAGAGTATCAATTCACTCAGTCCTCCTAGTCACTCAGTCCTCACGGTCACTCAGTCTTCACAGTCACTCAGTCCTTCCAATCACTTGGCACTCGCTCTCGGCACTAGCACTCGCACTTGGCACTCGCTCTCGCACTCGACACTATACAACACAGATCCAGCCTAAAGAATCAATAGCAACTGCGCTTACTATGGGTGTGCAGACTCCGGAGGGGCAGATCCAGACCAAGAGCTATAATAAGCCAATCATGGCATGAATCAGTAATAACTATTGTGGCGTGCATCCCGATCCCATCATGAGTCAATAATACATGCTGCGGCGTGCAGTCCAATCCCATCAATATCCCTCACAAACAAGCCCTCTGCCTCACTCAGTCATCAATCTCTCCAGTCTCTCAAACTCACAATGTCATAAAAATTAGCCCAAAACTGATGATATGATGTATCACAAATGGCAACAGAGACCGAGATATGATATGCAAATGAATTAGTATGACTCAGTATGTAACTGCAATTTAACCAAATAACTCAACAGGAGATATGACCTCAATGTGTCTCAACAGAATAAGCATATAGCCTAAACATAATTTCTAACATGGATCACAGCTCAATCACTCTAGAAAGTAGATAACTCATGGATAAAACCAAGATTAGGTAACTACACCGTACCAAAAAAACAACCGAGTCATAATTCACACGGTGCACACCCACACGCCCGTCACCTAGCATGTGCATCACCTTAACACCAAACACATATCACGTATATTCAGGGGTTCATACTCTCAGCACCAAGTTTAGAAGTGTTACTTACCTCGAATAAGCCAAATCCAATATCGGGCAAGCCAAACGATGCTCCGAATATGCCATCATGCGTGTACCGACCTCCGAACTGCTCGAAACTCGAAAATTCACTTTATGAAATTTTAGACAACC
>MCJB01051352.1:380622-404111 GCA_002018475.1 Nicotiana obtusifolia | reverse complement strand
TTTTCTCTTTAAAATTCATAATCCAAAAACAAAGATGGATTCGTGAAATATAACAAAAATCAAGTATAGAACACTTACCCTAATTTATGTGGTGAAAATTGCCTCCAAAATCGCCCAATCAAAGATCCCCAACTCAAAATATGACCAAATGAACAGACCCTTGATATTATATGTTTCTGCTCAACTGTTCTTCCTTTTTTCTCGTGCCAAACGATCCCAAAACTCGCTTTTGATGTCTCCAATGGATTCCTTCTGAAATTCTAATCAAGATAGGCTTTTGAATCACTCCATTTGACCATATAATGAAGGTGATATGTTGGTTTCAATATTTGGAAATAGTGCATATTTTAAATACGAATTCAGTGGCAATTGCATAATTAATCTGAAAAAAATCTAGCAACCCAATTCTTAGTAAAATGACCATATATTCCTCATACGATGTCGAAACTTGATGATTCCAGTTGCTATGGTTCCAAAATTATGATACGTATCTAATGCTTCAATGAAAACAGAAATTGGAGCTCATTTGCTTAATGTGGTTCCATTTATGCTTGAAGAAACGACGTAGAAACATAAAAAACGCGCGCAACACAACCTAAACCTATCTGAAACTCACCCAAGCCTCACGGGACCCCGTCCGAACATACCAACAAGTTCCATAACATAACAAGGACTTACTCGAGGCCTCAAATCATGCATAACAACATCAAAAGCCACGAATCGCACCTCAAATCGAACTTAATGGACTTTGAATCTTTCAATTTTGTAAACGCGTGCCAAAACATATCAAGTCAACCTGGAATGAACTCAAATTTTGCAAACAAGTCCAAATAACATAACGAAACTATTTTAATTTCCGGAACCATAATACGACCTGATTTCATCAAAGTCAACTCCCGGTCAAACTTATGAATATTTCAAACCTTCAAATTTCCAACTTTCGCCAATTAGTGTCGAAACCTTCTAGAAATATCCAAATGCAAATTCGAGCACAAGCTTGAGTCCAAATCACCATCCGGACCTAACGGACCCATCGAAACTCCAGGCCGAGGTCAAATACTATAAAGTCAAACTTGGTTGAGTCTTCCAACTTTAAGCTTAAATCATGAAATTCATTCTTTCAAATAAATTCTGAATAACCTAAAAACCAAAATCGACGATTCACACAAGTCATAATACATCATACGATGCTGCTCAAGATTTCAAATAGCTGAACGGAATGCAAATGCTCAAAACGAACAGTCGGGTCGTTACATTATTCCTTCCTATTTCATTTAGTTTTGCTTATTGGTATTCTTCTGTGTTCAATTTGTGATACCCCAACTATTACCACTCAAGCGAATTGAGTCACATTTTTTCTACTGGAAAGTCCCAAAAGTCTACATAGCGAATTAAATCAAACATAAGATCGCCCTGTGATAATAACGTTTGAAACTGAGATCAACTGTCTTGTAGACTAGCAGTCAAAACTATTTTTGATAAGACAAAGTCTACATAGCGCTAAAGGCTACCATATATTCTTATTTTCGCAATGATTAATGCTTCAAAGAGTTTAATGTGCGATGTTTTTTTTTTTTTTTGGCCTTGGATATTGACTGTTTTTGATGAGATGTAAGTGTAGATCTTAAGCTTGAGTTAAGGACCTTGACTGTGAAAGCTCATATAAAGATACGAAACTATATATGTCACGATCCAAAAATCACTATAGGTCGTGATAGCGTCCAATATCACCATTAGACAAGCCAACGTTAAACTATAACATTAATTGTTAATTTTATTACTTTCAAAATCATAAATTTTATTAGCAAGGAAATTTACACTTTTAAATCCATGGGAACGTACATAAGTAGTAGTTTATAAAAGAAATGAAAGGCGATAATGATATATAAATCCGTAAGCAACAACTAGCATATCCCAAAATCCGGTGTCACAGATGCATGAGCATTCATTAAGGAATATAATAATAATACAACATCTGTCCTGAATGTAATAAGACAGGATAAAGTAAATAGTACGATGAAGACGCTGTGGGCTGCGATGCGTAGCCTGGAATGCAGCTCACCATAAAATCTCCTCAGCAGCTGCTCTTACACGCCAAGATGACCACCAGATGAACATGTCGGATTCTGCACATTTAGTACAGAAGTGCATCATGAGTACGTAAATCAACGCGTACCCAGTAAATATCTAGCCTAACCCCGGAGGAGTAGTGACGAGGGGTCGACATCGACACTTACTAAAGGTCCAATAAAGCAATATAATAAATCATAAGTAGATATGAAGCACACAACAATAATGGGGTAAATCTGTAAGTTACATAATCTTCCAATTTTTTTTTAAAGATATGAATTTCTCAGTCGTGTATTCTATCTCAACAGCTCAGATGTATCAAGTGCCAGTATCAAACAAATAAGGAATACCACATGAAATGCCAGACATCAGTGGAAGGATAATCTTGGGAATATTTGATTGCCAGCGATATAACGCACGATGATGCCGAGGTTGTTCGGCCTGATCCAGAATAATGTGTACAATGCCGAGCCATAGATGCATCTATTATACTGCCAAGGAGTTCGGCCCACTCCACAATAAAGGAAGGAACTTATCGAATTATGAGACACGTACTTACAATACAGTACATGAGCACAAAGTGAATATAACCTTTACCGTGTCTCAAATAACTTGCCAACAACTCAGGATGATAAGTCTCGGTCTAACACACACACACACACAAATATATATATATATATATATATATATATATATATATATATTATTCCCAAATAAATTTTAATTATAAATCCAATTAATTAAACCAGCAGAGTGAGTTCAAGTAATGTACATATTACATGATAACGTCCTAAGTCTACCCCGACATAAACATGCTTTAGCTATGTACGGACTCTCGTCACCTCATACGTACGTAGCATTCACAACTAGTAGCACATAATAATTATATCACCTAGGGGGTAGTTTCCCTCACAAGGTTAGACAGGAGACTTACCTTGCTCCGAAGTTCCGTAACCGGCTCCAACGCCACTCTAGCACCTCAAACCGATGCTCGTCGCTCCAAAACTAGTCAAACAATGTGTAAACCAATAAAAATATACTCTAATACACGTAATAAATTAATTTACAACAATTCCCAACTCCGCTTGAAAATTCAATAAAGTCAACCCTCGGACCCACGTGCCTGGAACCCAACAAAAGTCACAAAATCTGACAACCCATTCAATAACGAGTCCAACCATACCAAAATCACCCAATTCTGACATCAAATCGCCACTCAAATCCTCAAATCTTACTCTCAAATTCCTAGCTCAAAATTCTCCAAATTCCACCTTAAAAACACTTATACTAAGGGAGAAATTCAATGGGTATTCAATATTAATAGATAAAAATGACCAAAAGTGGCTTACCTCAAGATATCTCGTGAAATCCCTCTCAAAAATCACCTCCAACCGAGCTTGCAAAGTCCAAAAATGAAGAAATCTTAGAACCCTTCGAATTAATACACTACCAGGCATTTCTCACCTGCGGTTCACTTAACCGCTTCTGCAGCCTCGCTGGTGCGTGCTTCTGCAGTTTCCCCTAAAGGCCCCTACCTTCGTTTCTGTTGAATAGACTCCACTTTTGCGGAGTCGCACCTGCGACCTGGGCTCTGCTTTTGCGAAAAAGACGACCTCACGCCCTTTCGCACCTGCATATCTCTTTCCCGCATCTGCGATCTCGCAGGTGCGGCCAAAACCTCGCGCTTGCGCATCCCCTCTGCTTAGCACAACTTCGCACCTAAGATGCCAAACACGCCCCTGCAGTCTCGCACCTGCGACCAAATCCTTCGCAGGTGCGATCGCACCAAACCTGGTGCACTTCAGCAGTTCCCCAAGTCCAAACTCATCCTGATTTCCAATCAGAATCACCCCCGAGGCCCCCGGAACCCCATCCAAGCACACCAACACATCCCAAAACATAATACAAACTTAGTCAAAGTCTCACATCACGTCAAACAATATAAAAATAACGAATCGACGGCCAAAACCTTTCTTTCAACTTTCCAACCTTCAAACTTCGCCGAACGCATCCGAATTGTACTTAAACATCCCAAAAATGACGCCAAACTTTACACGCAAGTCACAAATCACGATACGAACCTATTCCAAGACTCGGAACCCCAAACGAACATCGATTGCACTAAAGTCCACTTTAAATTAAACTTAAGAAATTCTTAAACCTTCAAAATGCCAACTTTCCATATTAAGCGTTGAAATGCTCCCGGACACCCGATACTCAACTTGAACACACGCCCAAGTCCGAAATCGTCATAAAAACCTATTGGAACCCTCAAATCCCGATTCCGAGGATGTTTACTCAAAAGTCAAACCTTAGTCAACTCTTCCAACTTAAAGCTTTCGAATTTAGAATTTTCCTTCCGAAATCACTGCAAACTTCCCGAAATTCAATTCCGACCATGCGTACAAGTCATAATACATGAAGTGAAGCTACTCAGGCCTTAAACCGCCAAACGACGTGCTAGAGCTCAAAACGACCGGTCGAATCGTTACATTCTCCCTCACTTAAACATACATTCGTCCTCGAACGTGTTAAGAACTGCTTCGGAATTGCCCCAAAATCACCGTTTAACATCTCGTCCACTTGCCCGTGCCACCACAAACCATGTGAGCGCATTCGCTCGAGCCAGACTGAATATCCTCCCTATAACCTTAGCTAAAAAGCCTTAGAACCAAATTCCAACATCTGAAATTCTCCACGAGACCCAATTCTAGCATACAAACACCGCATCAATCACTACACACTGTACCAAAACATGATCATGCACCTTTGCTGAAATCACACCACGCACCGCATAATTCACATGCCCATAATAACATTCTTCGACCACAATAGTTACAATTTCACGAATCCAATGCCCGGAATACGCCTCATAACACATGCAAGCCCTGTTCCAACTCTCGCAATACCGCCGCGACGAAGGAGATGTGTAGAAACTCATAACCACCTGCCAAAACGATAATTCATGGAGTCTCTTCACCTGACAAGAACCATTACCTCATTTTGAACTGAATAACGATATTTTCTCTTTAATATGTCCTACTTAAATCCGATCACACCGATCTTAGGTCCAATAACCTCGTCTCACGCCGTACAAGCTGCTCGGGAAATAAGCCACCTCTAACACCGTCTAAAATCTCATACAGCACCATCAAGCACCAACAAGCTACAACTCGAATATGACTCATAAGGAAGAACGAACTCTGAAAAGGAACTACCCATCCGCGTATTAAATAAAACAGCTGAAAAGATGCTATGAACCTTTCTCAGAGAATGAGAAACAAAATACATTCTGATCCAAATAATACTCCGGCGATGTGCCACCCAATCCGCATAACAACCAACAAGGAAACACCCATCAACCGTAATGCTTATACTTACCAAATGCCCGAAAATCGACCACAAACACGCTAAGTGCATAATAGAACCCTGGGGAGACGGATAGCGCCATGCGCTACAAAACCCAAGCACGACTAAGGTGCAATAAATGACATGCATCTCGAGAGCCATCCTGCTTAGATAACACACAAGCTACACGGGATCACAACACACGTGTGAATAATCAAGCCGTTCCACAACCCACCTGGCACAATGGAGTATTACATGGAATAGTTGGCGATGGGAATAACATCCAACGCCTGAAGACTCCTCCGTAAGCAATGCTATGCCGCATTAACACATCTGACTTGACATAGAGCACACATTCACATTAGACCCACCAACGGGCCTTAAGCCTACTCCGATCATACCATACTAGGCCACAACCTTCCAAGGATCCACAATGGCCCTATTCATGACACACACGAGCAACCGTCCAATTCGGAAAAAAAAACCCCACAGTCCACAACCAAGGAATAATGCGCCTTCCAAGCATAAACTCTCACATTAGCGATAGTACCATGATCTCCATACTTGGTTTCAACCCTTAAAAATCAAGTAATTAACATGTTATACTTATACGGTCTTTGCGTGGGTTATACTCCTACGACCTTCTGCACCAGGTAGCATAGTCTGCACATCCACACCTCCAACCGTGCAAATTCTGTAATGCAAATCAAGAATCCGAAAATTAATACACAATTCCTCTTACAGAGGACACCGTTCTCAAGTGACACTAAAGAAAATACCAACTTACTCCGAACATTTGAATTCTTCCCTGCTTATCCGAGCTTGTGACATTCTTGTCAACACCGAACTGCAACCTTGATCCTCCACTTTCAATTCCCATGCCGCTTATTACACCTATCATGCCGCTACGCGAGAGTACAAGAATTCATCCTAACCCCTGTACTGCTAGTAGAATAAACACTTCATTGGCTAGAACCCTTTCACTTAACTCATTTCAGAAGAACCATTGCAACATGGAGTTGAATTCCCATAACCGCAGAAAATACAAACCTCAAGTTATGGTCTAAACCACCATAATTCTTTCGGTATCCATTCACACATAACAAGGACATTGGAATCAAAAACCTCTCAAATCAAGCGGCACGTACAGCCACAAACCACCTGTATAACTTAACACGCTGAAGGAACTGATCATTGCCACAATTATGCTGATTCAACCCATTACTAACCGACCCTACTTCTTTCAATTTACTCAAGACTTGCCTTAGGAATAATAATAGCTCCATTCGAGAACATAACGAAACTCAACAACACTCCTCCCAAGTGACCCAATTCACAAGACCACATCGTCTTAATACCCATGAACCATCTCATACCCTCCTCATGCACAAAATAGCATCGCAAACTGGTACACCCATTCTGAAAGACCTTTCGCGAATCCAAAACCGTTTCTCCCATTTTTCCAATACTGCCCCATAGACCCAATGATGACATAGAAAATTCCCCAAGTATTCTTCACACTCTACTGCAAAATCCCGGTCTTCATCCATATAACGGACCCATTAGAACCACTATTGAGAGTCACCCACTCTGACTTAGTCCCGAATATAAGCCAGACTCTAGCGCGCTGTCAACACATGAACACTCCCAAAGAAGCAACCGGATAAATTCTTTTCAACATCACATCCACAAGAAGCATTAGCTCTGGATCTTCCCAAAACCTACACCTGAGTTGATAAGGCGAAATATAGCACACATTCATCAAGTTCTTTGCTCGAATTACCCCTGATATTTCTTTTCTTAGTCATAAATAATCTACCAATGCACCGATAACCAGAAACCGCACAAGCAGACAACCACATGATCCAATCATAGACGGTGGGCTCCCCCACTTAACTTTAAGCTACAATGACATAAATCTAGAACCCACAAAGATTCCTCCTTCTCAATTTACCATGATCTTGCACCGTTAGCCCGCCAAATTTCTCGAAATACCAAGTTAAACCTTTCATGAACATTCAGAATTATCAGCCACAATTGCATATTCGACCTTCTGCCTAGTAGTAAGAAGAACTCTTCATAGAAACTTCATAAAAATCATGCAACCGCTAGCCTGTCCACAGGAGATAGCCCACCTGTGGAATTCCATACCGACATCTTCCAACGACGCTGCACTGGGTACCACTACTACGAAATCAGTAAACCCTCCTAAGCCCATGCTCACCCACCGACTTTACAAGTCTGTTCATTCCCTATTGACATCAACTGAAAGTCCGACAATACCTTCCAAACTCTAAGTCAAGTTGCATCCTGAAAATGATAATCAACTTTTCACACCCCTCTTCATTTCAAGCAAACCCCTCTCTGCCATATTCAATCTTCCTCAGTACAGTAGCCACTATCCCAAATAAAATCCATAGACCTAGTCACCTTCCACCATGATTCCCAAATTGCTCTAAACTTTCTCAAGGCACGTGCTATCCTACCACAGAATCCATACGCTACTCTGCCACTCCCATTTCGGCTAAACCATCTCCTTAAGCAACTTCTCGACCTCTGTTTTTCACACTTGACCTTCTAGCAATTCAACCATCGTGGGTTACCTCCCACCATGTCCTTCCTCCTCCTTTGCTGCCAAAATATTGCCTCAAATCATAATCCATCTCTGTAGCACCTGAACTAATAAATTTCTACTAACTCTAAGCCTCTTTGAAGATCATCTTTCTCGAGCCATCAGCATTAGAAACACCGATTCGATTATGAAACTGCAACATTCCGCTATCTCTGACAACTACTTCTAGACACTATTTCACGACACCCTGCCCTGAAGGCAAATAAAGAAGACCATAACACCAGCGGGCCTTAATGCGTTCAACAGGGACGACGACACCACATCACAATCGAGAATTCCACCACGCTCGAAAATATCAAGCATCGTTACTCCATCAACCAAAGCTTAAACATCCATAGTCCGATTGCCTCTTTTCCGTTGGAATTAAATGTCGAACCTCCAAAACCGTACCTTGAAAAATCCTCCTTTCGAGTCATTCACTATCTTGACACATAAACAAGCACCCTACCATCACACCACCACTGTGCGGCAACAACGCATGCACATCATAATAATTTGCATATAGCCTCGAAACCATAGGAAATACAGATATTGGGCTGAAATGACAGAACACCCTTCTGTAAGGCGACGATAATAGCCTGCCCGAATATGTAGGAAGAAACATCCCTCACAACATCTATAGTACCACTATACCTCCCCGATGCCCAATTGATAACAAGCGCTCCACGTCGCATAAGATTGAGTAGGGAGGAAATGAAGGCATAAGCTCCAACCACACGAAGAGGAATCAAGAAGGGAAGTGCTCCTAACAGCCCTGTAGCCTCTCGAAGATAAGTACAGACGTCTCTGTACCGATCCGTGATACTCTACTAGACTCGCGCATGACTCGTGATACACAAGTGAATCTAGAGCTCTGATACCAAGTTGTCACGATCCAAAACCCACTATAGGCCGTGATGGCGCCCAACGTCACCGTTAGGCAAGCCAATGGTGAACTATCACATTAATTGTTCATTTTATTACTTTCAAAATCATAAATTTTATTAAGGAAGGAAGTTTACACTTTTAAATCCACGAGAACATATATAAGTAATAGTTTATAAAAGAACTGAAAGGCGATAATGATATATAAATCCGTAAGCAACAACTAGCATATCCCAAAACCCGGTGTTACAAGTGCATGAGCATTCACTAAGGAATATAATAATAATGCAACATCTGTCCTGAATGTAATAAGATAGGATACAGTAAATAGTACGATGAAGACGCTGTGGGCTGCGATGCGTAGCAAGGAATGCATCTAACCATAAAATCTCCTCAGCAGATGCACTTACGCGCCAAGATGACCACCAGATGAACATGTCGGATCCTGCACATTAAGTGCAGAAGTGCAGCATGAATACGTAAATCAATGCGTACCCTCTAAGTATCTAGCCTAACCTGGAGGAGTAGTGATGAGGGGTCGATATCGGCACTTACTAAAGGTCCAATAAAGCAATATAATAAATCATAAGCAGATATGAAGCACACAGCAATAATGGGGTAAATCTGTAAGTTACATAATCTTCCAAAATTTTCTTTTAAAGGTATGAATTTCTCAGTCTTGTAGTCTATCTCAACAGCTCTAATGTACCAAGTGCTAGTATCAAACAGATAAGGAATACCACATGAAATGCCATACATCAGTGGAAGGATAATCTCGGAAATACTCGACTGCCAGTGATATAACACACGATTATGCTGAGGTCGTTCGGCCAAATCTAGAATAATGTGTATACTGCCGAGTGTCAAGCAGCACAAACCATATATGCATCTATTATATTCTCGAGGTGTTTGGCCCGTTCCACAAGAAAGGAAAGAACTTATCGAATTACGAGACACATGCTTACAATATATTACATGAGCACAAAGTGAATATAACCTTTACCGTTTCTCAAATAACTTGCCAACAACTCAGGGTGATAAGGCTCGGCCAAACATACATACATATATATATTTGCAAATTAATTTCAATTATAAATCCAATTAATTAAGCCATCAGAGTGAGTTCAAGTAATTCACATATTACATGATAAAGTCCTAAGTCTACCCAGACATAAATATGCTTTAGCTACGTACGGACTCTCGTCACCTTATACGTACGTAGCACCCACAACTAGTAGCACATAACAATTATATCACCTAGGGGGTAGTTTCCCCCTCACAAGGTTAGATAGAAGATTTACCTCGCTCCGAAGTTCCATAACCGGCTCCAAAACTAGTCAAAGAATGTCCAAACCTATAAAAATATACTCTAATACTCATAATAAATCAATTTACAATAATTCTCAACTCCGTTCGAAAAGTCAATAAAGTCAACCCCCAGGCCCACGTGCCCAGAATCCGAAAAAATTCACAAAATCTGACAACCCACTCAATAACGAGTCCAACCATACCATAATCACCCAATTCCGACATCAAATCGCCACTCAAATCCCCAAATATTACTCTCAAATCCCTAGCTAAAAATTCTCCAAATTCCACCTTAAAATCATATATTCTAGGGGGAAACTTCAATGGGTATTCAATATAATAGATAAAAATGACCAAAAGTGGCTTACCTCAAGAAATCTCGTGAAATCCCTTTCAAAAATCGCCTCCAACCGAGCTTGCAAAGTCCAAAAATGAAGAAATCTTGGAACCCTTCGAATTAATACAATGCCCAGGCATTTCACACCTGCGATTCACTTAACCGCTTCTGCGGCTTCGCAGGTGCGGCCAAATATCCGCTTCTGCGGTTTTTCCTGAAGGCCCCTGCCTTCGCTTCTACAAACCAGAATCCACTTCTGCGGAAACGATAATCTCACGCCCCCTTCGCACCTACGCATCTCTTTCCCCCATCTACGATCTTGTAGGTGCGGCCAAAACCTCGCACCTGCGCATCCCCTCTGCCCAGCACAACTCCGCACCTGCGATGCCAAACATGCCCCTACAGTATCGCACCTGCGACTAAATCCTTCGCAGGTGTGATCGCACCGGACCTGGTGCACTTCAGCAGTTCCCCAAGTCCAAACTCATCTCGATTTCCAATCCGAATCACCCTCGAGGCCCCCAGGGCCTCATCCAAGCAGACCAACACATCCCAAAACATGATATGAACTTAGTCGAAGTCTCAAATCACGTCAAACAATATCAAAATTACGAATCGACAGCCAAAATCTTTCTTTCAACTTTCTAACTTTCAAACTTCGCCGAACGCGTCCGAATTACACTTAAACATTCCGGAATGACGCCAAACTTTACGTGCAAGTCACAAATCACGATACAAACCTATTCCTAGGCTCGGAATCTCAAATGAACATCGATAGCACCATAGTCCACTTTAAATCAAACCTAAGAAATTCTTAAACCATCAAAATGCCAACTTTCAATATTAAGCGCCGAAATGTTTCTGGACCACCCGATACTCAACTTGAACACACGCACAAGTTCGAAATCGTCATACGAATTTATTGAAACCCTCAAATCCCGATTCCGAGGTCGTTTACTTGAAGTCAAACCTTAGTCAACTCTTCCAACTTAAAGCTTTCGAGTTTAGAATTTTCTTTCCGAAACCACTCCAAACTTCCCGAAATTCAATTCTGACCATGCGTACAAGTCATAATACATGAAGTGAAGCTACTCAATGCCTCAAACCGCCGAACGACATGCTAGAACTCAGAACGACCGGTCCAGTCGTTATGATATAAAATAAATTCTATATTGAAAATCTAAGTTTTGGCGACTTTAACTTCTCAACTGATGATGAATCCTACAATTATGTGTTTCACTTTTATTTTTTTAATCATCACTTTGAGTTTTTCTAGCTTGTAATAAATTTTTAGAATTCCTGATATGGCACTTTTCTTGTATTGCCCTTGGAAGAGCTTTATAATGGTTAAGCGTGCTTGCCCTGGCGTTCGTTTTCCTTGTCATATATGTTAAATGGATCATCCAATGAAAATATCAGAATAACAGAAATTTATTTCTGCTCTTTTTGGTTATTTGCTTGTACTCTGGCAGGGTGAAAAATTACTTACATTCTCAAAGATTCTGTTATTTTGGATTTTGAAGGACTATATGAATTCCATGTCAACTGAAGTTGGTCACATTTACTTTTCTGGTAATACCATTAGGCAAAAAGAAAAAAATTAAGAAGTGGATAGAGAGAGAAATTACGACCATTATTACACTTGTTGTTAAGAAGTCGTAACTGAAGAATGTTAGGCTGCATTTGAACTATTTTACAATTTAACTTCGTAAGTATTTTGGGTAACGTATGTGTAAAGAATAAAATAGATATTTATAAAAACACGGATAGATTACTACTTACTGAAAGGATTGAACTATTATTATAAGTAACTCTGTGAATTTTTTTGGATAATGGATGTGAAAAATAATTTTAAAAAATAGATAATTATGCTAACAGAAATCCATAAACGAGGAATAGCTATCTTTTTAAAATTGCAAGAAAATATAAATTAGCTGCTTATACAATTGTACAAGACTGTTAATCTATGATTCTCATGAGTGTACCTAACTTGGAATTAAGAGTGTCTATGGTGAATTGGTGAACCTCGGTTATTACAGGTGATATGATAGAGCGTTGTTACTATAACATGTGTCAGTGACATAAGCGAAAAGGATTTTTCGGTCAAGTGTCAAGTATATGTGAACCAAAAGTTGTCTTATAAAGCGGGGAATGACAAAGATGACGTGGCATATCTCTAACGTCAGCAAGTGCACTTTTCTTTTATATCCTTTTTTTTGACTTTTTCTTCTTTTATTGTTCCGGAAGAGGTAAAAATGATCTCTTTTGAATTGAATCGTTATTTCCTTTTTAACTTCTTTTTCATTTTTGTTTAAGACCCCATTTTGAAAGAAGACGTTTTTCATTACAATTTAAGTATTTATTTGCCCATTAAATTTAGAGTATTTACTTGTCAATTACTCTCACTAATTACTCCCTCAAATGTAACATGCATCCCCTCTAAACTCATTTAATTATAAAGAGCAACCCAGAATTACTCGATCATTATATCTATAAAGAGAAAAATTACGAAAAGCTTCGGGAGGCCGAGGTAGTTTGAGTCTTCATAGTCAACAAACTGAGCAATATTCTTATAAGAAGACATTTGTTAGGAGATTAGAAGTGCACTTATGAGGAGATGAATTCCATATTCTTTGTAAGAGATATTTTTTAATCTTATCCTATTTACTTTTCACAGTATGAAAACAAAACATACCTGTTATTCTCTTGTTAGGTTTCTAAGTTTTGTTCAATTTCGCAAACGAGTGGTTTCCTTTGATTGCTCAAAGCTGATTTGAACAGAACCATATTTGTTTTATGTACAGTTTTTTTAATGGTAAGACGAAGGAGTATTTTTATTTGGATGATGCTAGAGGTATTAATTAGTATTATATTTACAATTTTGACTTCCACTTTAGTGTTTAAAGAAGAAAACTTAACTAAACAGTACACAAGTTTTTTTGTTGTAAATTTATCAATTATATTAAAACATGGTAGAATTAATCGCCAAGGAATATTTGGTTACTCCGTAAAGATTGATTTTCTCTATTAATGCTATTGACAGCAGATAGCAGTAAAGCGACTTGAAAAATCTGTATTTTTAGTGATCATGAAAGATTATATTTTTATTGATCATGAAAGCTTGCTTAAATACACTAAGTCAGCTAACTAAAAAGGAGGATCTGAACTTGAAGATAGCTAACAAATTTTCAAAAAGAAATCAGAATCCTTAATATCTGCAAGAGATCAACACAATCTGGTGTGAATAACTCAACTTCTACAGCCCAACTAAGCTCCTGATTTTATTGACTGTAGCAACATTTCAGTTTTTGAGGCAACTGCAACACTCTTCCTGCCTCAAGAATTGTAGACTCCAAGTTTGCTTCTAAGAAACTCAAATCTATTAACATGAAATGGCTTTGTAAACAGATCAGCAATTTGACCTTCTGACCTGCAATACACCAATTTCACCTCTCCTCCTTCTTCCACCTCTCTAAGAAAGTACAATTTGATATTAAAATGCTTGGTTTTACCATGAAAAATTGGATTATGAGAAATTGCTATGGCTGCCTGATTATCCACAAACACTTCTGTGCTTGTTTGTTGCTCCAGATCAAGATCTAACAGGATTTTCCTTAGCAAAAGAGCTTGATTAACTACTGCAGTTGCAGCTATGAATTCAGCTTCTATTGTTGATTGTTCTACGATTTCCTGCTTCTTTGAGCACCATGAAAAACATCCTGAACCAAGAGTAAAACAATAACCTGAAGCGCTTTTCATATCATCAATGAACCTGCTGTTACAACCCATAAATTCGTACGTTAGTATACACCGTGAAATAGTTTACGTATAAGGGACTAAGAACCCGAAAAATAGTTTAAAGTTAAAAAGGTGTCGCATAGTTAGATATGCGAACCGCAAAGCACAAATGCGGACCGCATATCCAACACCATGATCGCAAACTGAGGCAGAGTTCTGGGCTGAAATTGTGTCAAATATGCGGCCAGTACGCGGACCGCATAATGCAAATGCGGACCGCAAATGTGACACCTTCCATCGTAGAGTGGAACAGAGTTCTGGGCTGAATCCGTGTCTGAAATGCGACCAGAATGCGATCGCATTATTGAAAATGCGAACCGCAAATCTGACCCTTCTGCGTCGCATAATGCAACAGAATTCTGGGCTGAGATTTGCGACTAGAATGCGAACCGCATGTCTTGTTTGCGGCGAGTATGCGATCGCAGACCTGAAATTTGTCAGGCATGTGTACCACTTATTGCCAGGCCTATAAAGGGACCCAAACCAGTCCCTCCTTCATTTTTCTGAGTCCAAGCATAGTAGAAGGCCCTAAACGACCCCTCTCAAAGCCCTCACATCAACACAACCAATTCCCTCTCTTCCAAACACTAAATTGAAGAACGGAAGCAAGAAACTGAAGAACTAAAGGGAACCCTAGCTGAGTTTCCTACGAACCCACATTGAAGGCAAAACCTAGAAATTGAGGAATCGAAGAAGAGGGTCAAATAATTCACATGCAAGGTAAGTTACTACTCCCTTTCTTGTAGTTTTCCCTTAAACATTCATGATAGGGGGGTTGCATGCGTGTAAGAACTTGGGGGAGTATGACCAGAAGCCATGAAATCAAATTAAGTAGGGTTAAACGGAATGTGTCATAGTATTAGGGGTCGTAAATGAGCTGCATGTGCTGAAAATACGTTTGATGAGGGTTAGGGGAGGAAGGGTGTGGAGAACCACCACATGAATTTAGGAGATTATGGTTAATGATAGCTATCACGCGTAGTGAGTAACGATTGAACTGTCCTTTAGTTGTAGACTAAGGAACTGTAGCAAATCGTGTAGCTTGAGAACTGGCGCAGTAAGTACCAGGTATGTAAGACTATACCGTTCTTTCTTTTGCACGACTCCTATTGAATACATTGCTATGATCGAGCCCCAAAAGAATACTCTATTCCTAGAAGTTAGGAATTTCTTGTATTGCTTCCCTCTAAGGAAGAATTGCTCTTGTTATTATGATATTAATGTTGATGGTATTCCGTGAGTTAAGGTTCATGTTAAAGAGACATTCTTAACTACATGTAGAAAAAGAGGGTAATAATCGTATATCGCTAAAAAGGGTTTGAAACATGTTTAATGAATGAGCATGCAATGTATTATAAATTGTAATTTAATTGTTATGACCGCGCCTAATGAAGGCCGGGTATGTTGTGACCGAGCCTAATGAAGGCCGAGTATGAGCCCACAAAGGCATACGTTATGACCGAGCCTAATGAAGGCCGGGTATGAGCCCACAGAGGCACATGTTGATGATGAGCCCACAGAGGCGTATGCAATGGTATAAGGTAACGACTATGTAACGTATGCGGTAACAATAAATGTATATGAAAATGACAAGATCACAGAGGCGTGAGTATAAGACGATGATAATGATAATAAACATGTTATGATAATGCTATAAAGGTCACATGTATAGACATAAGTACTACGAATATGTCATGGTTAGCTGCCCTCAGAGGCGATCCACTTGCTGTAGGTTATATGTTTCTATCCTAATGCTCAATGTTGTTCTTATATTATGTTTTCCTATCTTACATACTCAATACATTGTCCGTACTGACGTCCTTTATTCGTGGACACTGCATGTCGTGCTGCAGGTCCTAATAGATTGATAGATGGAGCTCCCCCACCGCAGTAGGCTACCAGTTCAGCAGATATCAGCAAGATTCATCCTTTGGACTTGCTACAGCCTTGGTATGCATTTTGTATAGGCATTGTGGGCATGTCGGGGCCCTGTTCTGACATAGGTTGTATAATGTCTGTTCTTGTAGAGGCTCATTAGACAAATGTTAATGTATGTATAGACCAGTGTTGGGTTGACTCATGTACAGTTGTACTGCCTCGTCGGCATATGTATTATGCTGTATAGCTTTGCACTGTAGCCCCGTTGGCACACTATGTAAAGAAGTATGTTTATGTCATGGTATGACGCTTCAGCCCACTGTGATGTAGTTCGAAACTGCACGCGTACGACTGGCTTTGTAGGTAACAAAGAGAGTAAGATGCAGATATGAGGGGTACGCCGGCACTCTGCAAGCAGGGTCCGGTGCCCTGTCGCGGCCCTCCGGTTGGGTCGTGACACCTGCCCAATCACTATCAGAATAACCTTGCAACTTGAAAGTCTGACACTTAGAGAACTTAACACCATAGTCCAAAGTTCCCTTGACGTACCTTATCACTATTTTGGCTGCTTTCATGTGCGTTTCACTAGCACAATTTAGAAATTCGGACAATACACTTACTGCCTGAAGAATATCAAGTCTAGTGGCAGTGAGGTACATAAGACATCCAATCATACTTCTGTAACTAGCCTAGTCAACCTTGTTACTACCATCATCCTTGACCAGCTTCTCTTTCTGATTTATTGGAGTGTTCATAGGCTTGCAATCTTCCATTTTGAAATTCTTCATAATCTCTCTTGCATACTTCTTTTGGAAAATGAACACTTCATTTTGAGTTTGATGAATCTATATTCCAAGAAAGTAAGACATTTCTCCTAAGTTTGTCATTTCGAATACTTTCTTCATCTCTGCCTTGAATTCCTTGATCATTTCAAGCTTGTTGCCCGTTACAAGAAGATCATCAACATAAAGAGATATAATTACAATATCAGAATGTCTTTTTCTAATAAAGAGAGTTAATTCACTTAGGCTTTTCTTAAAACTTAAGCCTTGCAAATGTTTATCAATTCGACTGTACCAAGCCCTTGGAGCTTGTTTTAAACCATAAACGGTTTTCTTCAATAGATAAACTTTATCTTCATGTCCCCTTATAGAAAAACCTTGCAGCTGCTCCACATATATCTGCTCCTACAGAAAACCATTTTAAAAAGCTGACTTGACATCTAACTGAAAGATTCTCCAACTCTTTTGAGCAGCAATAGCTAGTAACAATCTTATAATATCAAGTCTAGCAACTGGAGCAAAGGTTTTCGAATAATCAACTCCAAAAATCTGTGAGTAACCTTTCACAGCAATTCTAGCCTTGAGCTTGTTAACAGAACCATCAGCATTTAATTTCGTGTAGTAAACTCACTTCACACCAATGATCTTCCTATCTTGAGGCTTTTCCACAAGCTGCCAGGTCTCATTCTTCTCAATCATTACAAGCTCCTCTTGCATCGCAGCTTGCCATTTAGGATATGAAATGGCTTCCTCGAATCCAGAAAGCTCTAGAATAGCCACATTGCATCTCTGGAATATATCATAGAGCAACCTCGTTCCTCTCACAGGTTGGTGATCAATGTTCTCATCAGAATCAGGTAGATTGCTTGTAATCTGCTTCTGCTTACCTTCTTCCCAGTCCCATAGCTCATTCAACATTAAAAAGACATCTCTGCTTATCATAATTTTTCCTGTACGAGGCTGCAAAATTCTGGAAGCTTTAAAGACCATGTTCTAACCAATAAGCACTCTAGTTTCAGCTTTCTTATCTAACTTGTCTCTCTTAACCTATGGAATATAAGAGAAATGAAACAACAGAAGAACTTTAAGTTTTTTAAGGAAGGTTTATACCCATGCCATGCCTCAAAAGGTGCCTTTCCCTCCACTACTTTTGTAGGCAACCTGTTCAGCAAAAAAACAGCTATGTTAGCTACTTCTGCCCATAAATTCTTTGATAGGCCCTTCTCATGTAACAAGCACCTTGACATCTCCATTATCGTCCTATTCTTCCTTTCACTAACCCTATTCTATTGCGGAGTATATGGCGCAGTGAGTTGATTCTCAATTCCTGCATTTTCACAGAACTTTTCAAATTGATCCGATGTGTACTCAGTACCATTATCTGATCTGAGCATTTGTATCCTGCAACCACTTTGATTTTCTACTAAAACTTTGAATTTCTAGAATACTTTAGGTACTTCAGATTGAACTTGGGAAAATAAATCCAACACATTCTTGTCATATCATCAATGAATGCTATGAAATATTTGCTTCCTTTAAGAGAAACAGTCTTATGTGGTAGTCCGTATGGACTAATTGAAGTTCCACTTCTGCTCTCCAGGTTGCCTCGGGAAAACGTATCCTGCTTTGCTTTCCCAATTCGCATGTGCTGTAGCTTGAGAGTTCCTCGTCTATAGGTGGTAGTCCCTGAACCATATCTTTCTTCGACATGTAAAAGAGTGCCCTCTGATGGAAATGCCCGAGTCTCTTGTGGCATACATCTGCAGTTATTACATGGCTTGGATAGGCAGCCGGTTTTTCCTCCATTGGATCAAAGGAAAAACTTCTTCCTCTCATTTTAACTCTACAGACTTCTTGACCCTTTAGATCAAAGATCACACACATCCTGTCCTAAAAAATAAGCTTAAAACCATTCTCCAAAAACTGCCGTACGCGCAACAAATTTTGATCAATTTCAGGAACAAAGAGCACATCTGTAATTAACTTTGTACCTGAGTAACTTTCAATAGCTACTGTGCCTTTCTCTTTGGCAGGAAGATAATCACCATTATCAATTTTGACTTTGAGGTTACAAATTTGTCTAACACTTTGAAAATTTTCTCATCATGAGTCATATGATTTGTACAACTACTGTCAATTAACCAACTTTCACTTGAACTTTTGCTTGCAAAATATGTCACCACAAACAATTGCTCTTCTTCTTGTTGCTCTCTAATTTGTGCTTCATCTGATTGTTGTGGTCCTTTCTCTTTGCAAATAATATCTCCATGCCCAAGTTTATGACACTTTCTGCATCTCATATGAGGTTTTCTCCAACACTTCAAGTGTGGATGGTTTCTCTTCCTGCAATGCTGGCGAGGTGGATATTTTTCACCGTTGTTGTTGTTGCTATTTTTAGTTGCAACAACTTTTGTTGACGTAGAATAGCTCTTCTAGCCCTTCTGCTTCTTGCCTTTGCTGCCAAAGTTGAATAATTGCCTTGCTTGCACAGCTGCTTCAATAGATCCCTCGTTCCTCATTAATCTTCTTTGTTCTAGTGCTTGCAAAGAGTTTAAAAGTTCAGCCAAACTAATGTTTGACAGATCTTTTATATTTTCCAGTGAAGAAATTGTTGCTTCAAACTTCTCAAGTAAAGTAACAAGAATTTTCTGCACAATTCTTTTGTTAGAAAGTCGGCGCCAAGTAACTTTACCTTATTTTCCAAATTGATAAGTCTATCTGATCACTCTTTAATAGTCTCAGATTCCTTCATTTTTTGCATTTCAAATTCCCTCACCAGGTTTAAGACCTTCATGCCTCGAATTCTTTCATCTCCATAATATTCTTTTTTTAGAAAGTCCCAGATTGCCTTAGCTGAACTAAGAGTCATGATTCTGGAAGAAATAGTAAAAGATACTGCAGCATAGAGACACGCCTTCGCTTTCGACTTCCTGGTCTTTTTCTCTTTATGAGTTTTGATCTGAGTCATGGTAGGATTGCCTGGTAAAGGAGGAACTAAATAATCCTCCTCTACTACCTCCCATAGATCACATGTATCCATGTAGGCTTCCATCCTGACAGCCCAAACCTGATAGTTTTCTCATCAAAAACAGGTGGAGCAATTGATGAAAAAACAGTCTCACCTTTCATAATTCTTTAAGGCGATTTTATAGATGGTCTGATTAAGTATTTGGATTTTCACTCAGTTGATAACTCACACTCTCACAAGTCCCTTAAGAACAAAATAGCTCTGATGCCACTGATAATGCTAGTGATAGCCAATAGCAGTAAAGTGACTTGAAGGATCTATATTTTTATTGATCATAAAAGCTTGCTTAAATACATAACGTCAGTAACTGACTATCAATAAATACTGCTAAAAACATGCTAAAAAACTCTACTGCTAACTAAAAAGGAGGAATTGAACTTGAAGATAGCTAACAACTTTCAAAAGAAAACATAATCCTAAGTATGTGCGAGAGAGTCAACACAATCTGGTGTGTATTCCTCAACTTCTACAACCCAACTAAGCTCATGATTTTATTGACTGCAATAACATTTCAATTTTTGAGGCAACTGCAACATTCTCTTATAAAATTTAAGACCATTATCTATATTGTTCATTTTATTTTTCATTTATGATTGTGTGTGTGTGTCTATATATATATATATATATATATATATATATATATATATATATATATATATATATAAGAGGGCAATCGAAAAATGAGGTGGCACCTTCTTAAGCCAAAAACATATTTATCTTTTTTCTCCTTTTATTTGGATTTTCATTATTTTTTCCATATAATATACTCCCTCCGTTTCAATTTATGTGTACATATTTCCTTTTTAGTCCGTGCAAAAAAGAATGGCCATTTTCCTTATTTGAAAAATATTTACCTTTATGCAATGATTTATAGCCACACAAAATATATGTGCCTAATTTTATACCACAAGTTTAAAAGTCTTCTCTCTTTCTTAAACTCCGTGCCAGTCAAATAGGTTCACATAAATTGAAACGGAGGGTGTATTATTTTAAAAATTATATCTTCATGACTCATACTTTTTAATCTTCATAACCTATATTTAAATAATCTCAAAAAATTTCATGACTTTTATGTCCATAAACCTCAATTGCTTAATGTCTAAGTTTATGACAGTTTATGGTAGTGTTTCTCTATATGTACATATATCATATATCCAAGCTAACTTGAAAGGGTTGTTAAGCAAAGCCGATAGAGGTTTGGAAAAAGGAGGCGCGATCTGTCCGAAGCTCATCTGAAATGCTTGACCTTGGCAATAAGGCTGGGCAGCAGATCTTCCAAGGGAGCGGCTCTCCTTGTTTTTGGCTTCGATAAGATACAAAACAGGCTTAGATGCTTGACGCGTCTCTTTGTCAAGTTCATAGCTGGGATTTGTTTTTTATTTGTTATTCTATTACTACTAATACTTTAAATTAGACAATACATGCATGCTCATACTGGCATACTGAATTGATATTTTATTTTGCCGATCTATATGTTTTTGTTCAACTCCCATATGTCAAACACTATTCTAATGTTATTCTCATGAATAAATCATCGTATGGGTTAAGACTAAACGCAAAAGAAGACTAAAAAGCAACTAAAAGATTAAAGAAAAGAAGGTATTGTAATTTTCTGTGAATTAAATAGTGCATGTAGTATTAAAGAAATAGATTGAACTAATATGATCTTATTTTATTTGGAGATTCAAATTCTAAATTAGTACTATTTATTTTTAACGCATAAAAATAGTGCAGTTAAATATATCACACAGCTTCAGCAGAGAGAATGAGAAGCTGCACACAAAACTGAAGAATGTCTCGCTTCCAACAAAATTGTAGAAATACCACCAAAGAAAATGGCGAAGCCCGGGTATAGAGTTGCTTTTGAAGAATTGGATAATTGAGTCATTGAGGTTTCGACTTCCAACCTTGGGCATGAGTTTCCTTTGAGAGGGAGTATTTTTAAGTATAAAGTCGAACTTTTGGAGGAGAAAGCCGCTGGAAAAAAATAATATTGTTTAAGGAATTTGTGAAGGATTTGGTAGTATTTTTTTTTTTATGTATTTAGGAGAGTATCATGTATAATTATTATTTTGGTAAATGATTTTGTAATGTTAAGTATTACAGATCCGATCGTTTGTGTGAAGAGGTGAATGTCTCTTGTTCAAATTATAGGACATTCAAGTTTTAAAGCAAATTTGAAGGAGAAAATAATTTTCACGCCAAGTTTTTTACATTACTTATAAATATTAGACAAAGATGAGAAATCGTATTTCTTTTATTGTCTTCGCACTTGTACCAAAATACTAAAAAAAATAATTATGAATTCTTTTTTCGGAAGAAATAAATAAACCAGTTGTGATATAAAAACTAGAATTCAAAAGTAAGATATTCACAGCCTATTTTTTGCTCTTTCAACCTTTTGAATATTAGAAGAAATTTATTATTTAAGTATAATGAGGTCTTTATATCACGCAAAGCGCGACAAGTTCACTAGTTAACATATTATAACTTGGCGCAAACATACTAGATTTTGAGGTACACAGAAGAATTACTAGTATAAATTGTAAATTTATTTAAAAATATATAAAAATTCACTGTCAAAAGACTCAAAATAAGTTTTGGACTCCCTAAATATTTGTAGTGTCATTCACTCCTTTTCAATTTAGATGATGTAGTTTGACTTGACACAGAGTTTAAGGAAAAAAAAAAGATTTTTGAAACATGCAGTGCTAAAAGCTTAAAGGGCAAAAGCTTAGTGGGGATATGATATTTGTGTGGTTATAAAAGCTTCTCATTAACGGTAAAGTGGGTAGAATAAAAAGTTTAAAGTTAAATTGTTTCTAAATATAAAAACGTGTCATTATTTTTTAAACGGACTAATAAGAAAAGTGTGTCATCTAAATTGAAACGGAAGGAGTATAATGTAATAGGATTTGATGATGGTATAGAGCCTAATAGTTAGACAATATAGTAATTATCTAGATGATACTCTTTATGGTGACAGAAAGGGAAAAAAAATTATTCCTTCGATAATTGCCTCGACGCCTCCTCTCTTACTAACGGTCAGATTCGACCGCCTCTCACTAGCGCCAGCGACCAGGTAGGCCTTCTCTCACTCCTCCCTCCTTTATTTCTCTTCTTTCTTCCCTCTTCTCCCCCTCTTCCCCCTATAAACCCCAGCAGTAGCAGTCACAGCCAATGACTGCACATCCGACCCGCGACACCTCCTCTCCCCCCCCCCTCTCCTTCTCCCCTTTTGTTACCTCGCTTCTCCACTCATCTTTCTTCTTTCTTTTGCCTTTCTATCTCTCCACTCATCTTTCTTCTTTCTTTTGCCTTTCTATCTCTCCACTCATCTTTCTTCTTTCTTTTGCCTTTCTATCTCAATCCCCCTACTGTCCTCGCCGCCAACGTCAGAACGGTTCGATGAAGCCTGATTAGCCTGTCCGCCCCCCCCCCCCC
>MCJB01051352.1:289958-380602 GCA_002018475.1 Nicotiana obtusifolia | reverse complement strand
TTTTTTCCCATTGTACTTTTGTTGCATCCCATACTCCCGGAACACCGATGTCACCAGTAGTAGTAGTGACAACAGCCTCCATTAATTTTTGGTCCCGCAGTTGTTTTTGTATCTTTCAGGTATGTATTAGTAGCTCTTAGAGACGAGCATGAGGTGGACATGCCATTTTCACAGAGCAACGGAAAGTTGGAAGCTACTGCATCAGGTGCCGCAACAACGCCACATACTTTACACTATATTCCAGGTTCTATTCACAGGAGTTGGTACCTCATGCCCACTTGTCGAACCTCTCCCTCCCTCTTTTTTTGAATTAATTTAATTGTGGGCCAGTTTAGGTATATTACTAGTGTGTTTATTTGTTCCCATGATTAGGGCCTTGTAGTTGCAGCTTATTTCTTTCATTTTAGCACTTTGCAAGTGATACTTTAGTATACCATAGATTATTATAGTTATGGTCTATGATGGTAGAGTAAGGTTATGCTCTTAGGTAAGTGGGGGTTTAGGAAGGGCGGGACGGGGGCAGGGGTAGTAAGGGGAATAAAGGTGTCTCTAGGTTGAGAATTGGGTCTTAAAACATAAGCACTTCGACGGGAAAGTACATAGAGCTGGCGAAGATTCTCCAGAAGAGAAAGGTCAACATAGCTTGTGTCTAGGAGACTAGGCGGGTGGGGACTAAGGCACAGGATGCAGACGGGTTTATACTGCGGTACTCAGGAGGCGTAATGGGTAAGAGTAAAGTAGGTATTTTAGTGGTAGAGGTTAGGCGGATAAACGATAGGCTGATGGCTATTAAGATAGTTGTTGGAGGATTTACTTTAAGCATTATTAGCTCTTACTTATCTCAAGCGGGCTTGAACGAGGAGGTTAAAAGGCTTTTATGTGAGGGTCTGGATGGGGTTGTGTGTAGTATCCTACCTACCAAGAAGATATTCATAGGAGGCGATTTCAATAGCTGTATCGGGTCGTTGGGGGTTATGAAGAGGTGCATGTCGGCTTTAGTTTTGGGAAGAAAAGAGTGGAGGCACTTCACTGTTGGATTTTGCCAAAGGTTTTGATTTGATGATAGCAAACTCTAGCTTTTAAAAAAGGGAGGAGCATTTGGTCACCTTCTAAAGTACGGTGGCCAATACCCAAATTGACTATATACTCCTCAAGAAGAGTGATATAGGTCTCTACATGGATTTCAAGGTTACCCCAGGTGAGAACCTTGCGACACAACATTGGCTCTTGGTGATGGACTTAATAAAGATCAAGAGGAAGAGGAATAAGAGGGTTGTGTAGGGTTCACCAAATATCTGATGTAGAGTCTTAACTAAGGACAAAGCTTAGGAGTTGGGGAAGAAGTTGCTGGCTATGGGGGTCCGGAAGAGTAGTGATGACGTGAGTGGTATGCAGGATATGACGACAAACTGCATTAGGGTAGCAACGAAGAGGTGTTAGGGGTCTCGAAGTGTTACTCTGGCGGTCGCAAAGGGGACTGATGGTGGAAAAAGAGGCCCAAGAAAAAGTGAAATCCAAAAAGTGGCATATTTGAAGCTAGTGGAGAGCACAATCAAGGAGGAAAAGAGGACGAAAAGAGATTTGTATAAGAAGACTAAGAGGGAGGCGAAGTTAGCGGTCATGGAGGCTAAGACTGCAGCATTTAGTCATTTATGAAGAACTTGGGACAAAGGTGGGGAAAAGAATCTATTCAGGTTGGCCAAGGTGAGTGAAAGAAAGGTCTGTGATCTGGACCAAGTGAGGTGCGTTAAAGACGAGGAAGGCAGAGTCTTGATGAGGAAGCAAAAATTAAATGAAGATGGAAGACTTACTTCCATTAACTCTTGAATGAAGAGGGAGATAAGAACATTGTGATGGGTAATTTGGAGTACTGAGGGACTTATTGTGATTTTGGGTATAGTGGACGCATTAAAATTGAGGAGGACGAGAGGCCTACGCATAAGATGATCAGGAGCAGGGTAACTATGCCAGATGAAATTCCGGTGAAATTTGGAAAAAATAGGTAGGGCAGGCTTGGAATGGCTCACTAGGTTGTTTAACGTTATTTTTAAGAAGAAGAAGATGCCTAAAAAATGTATGTGGTGTACGATAATTCCGTTATACAAAAATAAAAGTGATATCCCAAGTTGCAACAACTATAGAGTTATCAAATTGCTTAGTCACACTATAAAAGTTTGGGAGAGGGTGATGAAAATAAAGGTAAAGAGGACTGTGTCTATTTTTGAAAACCAGTTTGGATTCGTGTTGTGTCGTTCGACTATGAAATCTATTCACCTTGTTAAAAGGCTGGTGGAATAGTACAGGGAGAGGAGGAAGGATTTGGATGTGGTGTTTATCAACCTAGAGAAAGCGTATGACAGTCTCAAGTGAGGTTCTATGGAGATTTTTGGAGGCTAAAGTATTCCTTTGGTGTATACTAGGGTGTTTAACGCCTCATTTGTTTTTTTTAAAATTAAGACGTATGAATCTGAATACACGTCTGATTATCAACATGTGTATTAAGATTAAGACATCCGAATCTGAATACACATCTGAATGTTAAGATGTGTATTAAGATTTGAATACTAAATGATTAAGACTGTTTGATTTTTAACATCTGAATGTATAAAATTTACGTTTATTTAAAAATTAATAAACATAAAATTCAAATAAAATACTAATTAATCTAATATTCCATCACTAAAATATATAGCTTTTTAAAATATGAAAGTTGATGGTGATGTGGTGGTTAGTTTTGGTAGTTGAGGTGGATGAGTGTTAGTTGTCGTTGAGAATGATGGTGGTGGGAATGGTAGGGATGGTGGGTGGTGGTAGTCGACAATGGAGGCGGCTATGATTGAGGATGATGGTGGTGGTGGTTGAGTATGATGGTGGTGGGTGGAATGGTGATACTTGATAATGGTAGATGGTGGCGGTAGTTAATAATGAATATGGATGATAGCATCTTAATGAAATTAAGTCTCTATTATAGACCTTAATGATACAGACCTATTCAGACCCATTAAATGGTTGTGAAGTAGAAAAAATAAACACACTTAACGATTAAGATCTGAATAATTAAATTCAAGCTTTAAAAACAAATGCACTTAATGTCTAAGATCTGAATGATTAAGATTCAGACCTCCATTAAGTACAAACAACTGAGGCCTAAGAGTATAATGGATCTAAAACTCCGGTGAGGAAAGTGGGAGGAGAGCCAATCATTTTTCGGTTGTGATGTGGATACACCAGGAATCTGCAGTTAGTCTGTTTTGATTTGCCCTGGTGATGATGCACTAACGTGCCATATCCACGGGGAGGAGCCATAGTGTATCTTATTCGTAGATGATATAGTACTAGTTGACAAGACGCAAAATGGAGTTAACATGAAGTTAGAGGTTTTGACATAGATCATAGAGTCTAATAGTTTCAAGTTGAGCATGACTAAAACAGATTACTTGGAGTGCAAGTTCATCAACATGACAAAGCAAGCAGACATATATGTGAGGCTCGATTCTCAAGTCATCTCCAAGAGAGGAATTTACAAGTATCTCGGGTTAGTTAACAAGGAAATAGGAAGATTAACGAGGATATCACACATCGTATCGGAGCGAGGTAGATAAAATAGAGGCTAGAATCTGGTTTCTTGTGTGATAAGAATATTCCACCGAAACTTAAAAGTAAGTTATATATAGTAGTGGTTAGACGGGTTATGTTGTATGTGATAGAGTACTGGCCAGTCAAGAATTTTCATATCCAGAAGATGAAAATTGTGGAAATAAGGATGCTGAGATGGATGTATGGCATATCAAGTTCGATAAGATTAAGAAAGAAGATATCCGATTAAAGGTGGGCATGGACCCCGTGGATGACAAGATATAGGAAGCGAAGCTTGGATGATTCGGGCATGTGAAGAGAGGTAGCTCAAATGCCCCAGTAAGGAGATGTGAGTGGTTGGCTTTGGTGAGTATAAGAAGAGGTAGAGGAAGGTCAAGGAAGTATTGGGGAGAGGTGATCAAGCAGGATATGACATAACTTCAACTTATCGAGGACATGACCCTTGATAGGGGTATGGAGGTCGAGAATTAGGGTAGAAGGTTAGTAGGTAGTCAAGCGTATTTATATGTCGTATTGGGGGTATTAGGGTCAGTCTGGTAGTTTCTTTCTTATTCTTAGATTTATAACTTTACATGTTGTTTTTCCTATTACCTTCCACATTGGTTTCTCAGTATCTTGTTGTGGTCAATACTTATTGCTACTGCTTTCTTCTGTTTATTTTTCGGCTCGTAATTTGCTGTTATTATCTTTCTGGCCATTGTTGTTGATATTGCTTGTTTCTACTGTTCTTTTTCATCTTTCTTGAATCGAGGGTCAATCAGAAATAACCTCTATACTCACCCAGGATAAAGGTAAGTCTGCGTATATACTATCATACCCAGACTTTAGTCGTGGGACACCACTAGGTTTTCTGTTGTAGTAATTATATAGACCTATTTGTTTATCATAGTGTAATTACAATATAAATTCATATGTCAAGTTTGATTGCACATGTATAATAACATAGTTAGATTTTTGAAAAAAAGTTTGCAATATAAATTAAATAAACTTTTTTTTAGATGGACAAATACATAAACTGATGTTTGACAAATATATGTGCATATAAGAGATATTAATTGTTTTTATTACTAGCTACTTAAAATAGATATTTTTTAATAAATATATATTTAATTCCTAAATTGATAACTAATATCATAAAGAGTAATTGGGATCTCCCACTTATGTGGTATATAATGAAATTCAAGATTGTTCTATTTTTAAATAACAAAAGAATATGTATGAATTTAGAAAGCATATTTTTTAATAAATATTTGTTCTAATAAATAGGAAAAAAATGTCACGACCCAAAACCCCACCAAAACCGTGATGGCATACACTTGCTGGCAAGCCAACTCTCACATCAACAACATAATTTAATTATTAGGTTAAAGGCATATTGAATTTGTTTTGATGATGATTGTTTTGGTCTTTAATTGATGCATAAAGTGTAATTGGGTTTTCCGTTTGGTTGTAGTCACGGGAAATGGGCTTGTTTGTCAAACGCCTGTCTTGTTTGACAGACAGGCCCACTGAGAATATAGACTCACTGGGTTGGGGAAATGGTGGCCATGAGCCTATTGGCTAAAGGCCCAGGCAGTTGCTAGTAGATGATTGTAAACACATGGCTCTAAAAGGGTACTTGGGGAGTTATACTTAGAGATTTTTTCTTATTAACAGCTAGGAAACTTCTAGGAAAGGGCCTAAAAGGACTAATTAGACATAAAAGAAGTAAAGAGGTCGGCTCTGAAGCCCTTACGGTTTAAAAGCAGAAACTTAATGGGAAAAAAGAAAACTCAAGAGAAGCCCTAGATTACTTGCGTCATTTGGAGCATTCTGAAATTTTTGAAAATCACCTAAAAATGGTTTTTTCCTTAGTCCTTGCATTTTAAGGATCTTAATTATATTTTAGGATTTAATACATTGTTTAAAGTATTGATCAAATACAGAAAACCACAAAACAATCATCTTCTTTGCATTTTAGCTTAATTAATTAATTAACTTAAATTGATAATTCACAACTTTAATTAGTTTAATTGTTAGACAGAATAGGTATATAGGTTAATTAGTTTTAAATTAGGCATTGTTAAGTTAAAGTGGCTAAGTTTGAAAATAAATTTTTTAATTAATTAAAAGAAAGTAGAAAAGAGGGCTGCCCAAAACTGTCCAATTACCAAACGGCCCGGTTAGTCTCCACTAGCCAGCAGCACAATACCCATGGCCCATGTAGTCCAACAGCCCATCCAACCCATTTCTTACCCTGCCTGTCCAACCCCAACGTCTCAAACGACGCTATTAGTGTTGCAAACGGCATTGTTCCCCTTTTACTAGCAACTAAAACGACTAACATTTTCCCATTTCATTAATCCAAATATTTTCACTTTACATCAAACCCTAGCCATCCCTCCCTTTCCTTCTTCTCTCCCAAGCCGCCACCCATCCGCCCGTCCGAAATCGTCCATGGTGGCGCATCATCACCAAATCACTTCTAAATGTCAACCTATGCTCCTCGCCTCACCTTATTTCCAAATCTACCATCAATTTTACAAAAAGATCACCCAATCCTCTCGATTAGACGATATGAGAATCAAGACTCAAACTTTTTTGCCCTTACTTATGGATTACCCCTTAATCTGGCCCACTCACCTTAAATCTTACACCAAATAATAGTCCATGAAAGACCCGTTGTTTTGTGTCACTATCTCCCTATATTTCCGACGGCCGAAAATTCTCTGACTAGCCGGATTCCTCCAAATTCTTCACTTCTCTCTCTTTATGGTTTTCAAGTGCTATTGTTATATGGGCCGAAATAGAGAATTCCTGGCTAATGCTCCTATAGCAACGATTCTTGGTTGCCTTAGTTTGTTGATCGCCAAAGATTTTTTGACCGGCATTGAGCGGCATCGATTGGCAATCCCTCTATCTCTTCATTGTTTCAGATTAATTACTTCACTGTTAATCTTAATGAATCTTTATCTTTATATATTTTATTTAACTTAGTAACCACTTAATTAATTCATCCGGTATCTACATGATTAGTTTAATAATTAATTACATGTTTTAGTTAGGTTAAATGCATATTGAATTTATTTTTATGATGATTGTTTTGGTCTTCAATTGGTGCATAAAGTGCAATTGGATTTTCCGTTTGGTTATAGTCTCGAGAAATGGGCTTGTCTATCAAACGGCTAGTCTTGTTTGACAGACAGGCCCGCTGAGTATAGAGACTCGCTGGGTTGGGGTAATGGTAGCCATGGGCCTATTGGCTAAAGGCCCGGGCAGTTGCTGGTACATGATTGTAAACACAAGGGTCTAAAAGGATAATTGGGGAGTTACACTTAGAGATTTTATTGTTAACTGCTAGGAAACTTCTAGGAAAGGGCCTAAAAGGACTAACTAGCAATTAAAGAAGTAAAGAGGTCAGCTCTGAAGCCCTTAGGGATTAAAAACAGAAAATTAAAGGGAGAAAAAAAAAAGAAAAAAGAAAGAAGAGAAGCCCTAGGAGTTCTAATCCATAAAAAGGGTGCTTCCCCTGTTATTTGGGAGACTTACCTGCTGTAAAATTGGCTAAACATCTAAAATTAAGGAGTTTCAAAAGAAAAGTAAGAAAATAGAAAGAGAGGTCGCATTTTCTCAGCTTCCAAGGAGCAATTAAAATTTAAAATACTGCTGTTGATTCCTGGAATTGTTGCTGAGCTCCATCCGAATCTGTTTCTGGCCTTTATTTGGTCTTTTTCCAAGTGTTTCTTGCTTTGGATAGGTAAAAGTAAACATCCCTATATTTATGCTTTCCTTCGAATGAAAAGCTTAAGATCTCTATGAAATTTGGCCTGATTTGTTGAATTCTCATGCTAGTATAGCAATATGAATTGACTTGCTTTCATTATTTGATATATTACTCCATAAAAAAGACTAAAGTGGACTGTGAAATCATATGTGTTTTAGCTTCGGATAACAATTAAATTTGTACGTGGTTTTAAGGACACGTGATTTAGTTTGATACTAATAATAAAAAATAAAACAGAGATTAAAGTCAGTAAATGAATTGGAAAAAATACAAACCAAAAGCCTTGAATAGTCTTGGCCTTGATTGATTTCTTCAAGATGAATAAATATGAATCAAACGAATAAAGAGATAATAAAGCAGACTTCTTTTCTATATTTTCATAATTGAATCGTGAGATGCCTTTTACAACTGCATTACCCCTTTATATATGGGGGAGGATAATTCTTATACAAGGTAAGAATCTATTTACAAGGTAAAATATCCCTTGATTTACTGATTTCAACGGTCTTGCTGGTTGATGCCGCGATTCCCGCCGAGATACTTACATATCACGGGATTTTCGGTCCTTTCGTTATGCAGATCTGATAATTTTATCCTAGGACATTTCCCATAATCGACCTCGACAAACTCATCTCGGGTATCATGGCTTCGAGTTCCGATTCGATGTCATTTGGTCTCGACCTTCGATATTTGATACCTCGATCCCAGTCTGTCGACCAGTAGTTATAATTGATACCAACCGTATAAACTCGAGCCCGATTTATCCCTACACAAGCGGTCCGACTTCGACCCCATACAGATAGTCCCCTCGTTTTTTGGAGAGCAATGATGAAAAACGACATGAGCCGCAACTTTTTGATTAGGTCAAATGGTGAATACTTATGGCGCGTGCGACACAAAATTCGGGGCGTCACATCAGAAGAAACGTACCATCACATTGATAAATGACGGTGGCACTGTGACGTATGTGGTATGCATCGAAAATATCCCTTCAGAGACAAAATTGGGACAAACCTCTGCAACATCAGTACATGTTAATTAATGCTCCCTCTCTTTGGGAGCGAACCGCCGTCTTTAAGGGGATATAAATAACCTTCCCTGTCTTCAGTTTCAGGAGTTTGCGCTATTTGAACATTTGACTCACTCTCTTCTTCAAGTTCTCTAAAGTTTTTCGCAAGTGATTTTTCCTTTTATTCTCATCTTATTCCCGCATCTTTTAACTTCTCCATCTCCTAATAGACAATGGTGAAAACCTCTAAATCCGTCCCTCAGAGACATACCCTTTCTTCTTCTCAACCTACTGAAGATCCTCAGCCTGTTGATGTTGAGGAAACCGCGATCGAACCTCCTTTGAAAGCGTTCGTACCGACTGGGTGTTCGATCGGTACCGACTTTAAAGTAGATAAGGCTTCTTCAGTACCGGACCGGTGTGAACCAGTCACTAGGTATATTTGTTCGATTACAGACAAAATTATTAACAAAGTTAAAGAAGATTGTAATTGGGTCGGTAAATGCGTGGTCGTTCCCACACTGGAAGAGGCGATCACCACCTACGTGGAGGGTTACTTGAGTGTTTACACTTATCCCTTCACGTTGGGTCCTTTAGACCCTGTTATTGTTGCCTTTTGCAAAAGGTACGAGGTAATGTTGCATCAGATCCACCCTTCTTTCTGGAGAATAGTTATTCTTTTTCGCTTTTTTGTAAACAAGATTGACGGGCACCCTTTCACCATCGATCATCTCCTGCGGCTATAAAGTCCTCGACTTTTTCGAGGGGGATTAATAAAACTTGCTCACCGGGCAAGCAAAGCCCCCTTCTCGAGCATTGATGAGGATAGGGATTGAGGTTGGATGAGCCGATTCGTTCGGGTGAAAACATCGGACCTGATTCCGGCTGAAGACATGCCGTTCCCTGAAAAGTGAAACATGAACCGTAAGTGTTACCCCATATTTCAACTTGTTTGATGTTTTTCCTTTGTTATTTCACTAACTGGTTCCACATGGTGTAGCTATATCTCGTGCGCCGGCCGCGATTTCTCACCTGAAGGAATGGGTTAAAAAAGTAGTGTCCCAAAGAACCTATTCGGAACGTGCCTGGCGCGAGATCTCGAAGGGCCGATGGAAGGCCAAAAATCATGGTGAGACCGATTAAGTTTGAACTCTGCATCTTATGTTACTGATTTTTAATTTGCTTTACTCTTCATTTGTAGGTCTATCAAAGGATGTCGAATTGAGGCCAGTGTCCCCTAGTAATGAGGTTCCCTATCAGGCCCCTGCTTCAGAGCAGGAGAAAGAGAAAAAGAGGAAAGAAGTCCCCAGTTCTTCTGAGCCCGAGAGAAAGAGACCGAGGAAAAGGATAGCTCATAAACCCAAGAGCAACATCGATGACCGGATGCTATCCTCGGACTCAATATATCGGTTGAGAGACGAGTCCGAGGAAGATGAAGATTTTGACCCTTTGGGTAACGAGCCGTCCCGAACTGAAGGAAGGAGAGTCCCCGAGCAGAGGGCCGATGAAACACACCTTCATCGAGTCGAGGACCCCGAGATGAGGGCAAGAACTGGGGCTTCTGTAGATGTGAGAGGGGCTTCCCAGGGGATCTCGGGTCCCATAGAAATGATAGATTCCCTTTCTTTCTCGGAGTCGACCCTGAACGAGGCGTAAGCCGCAAAAGGACATTCCCCGGGCAGGAGCCATGAATCGGAAGGCCCTTTCCGAGGTTTCTTCGATGGCGTAGATTCGGCGTCTGCTGAGGATACCTCTGGGCTCGGTAATCTAGAAGTACCGAGGAAGAGTCCCTTCACCGGTACGAGCAAGGTTTCTTTTGGTCCGAAAATGGTCGATAGATTTCCTGTTTCGAGTTCAGATCCTGATCGTATGCGGATCATAACCTTCGCTATTCCCGAAGATGCTAGGGTCCTTTACGCTCCTGTAGGGGTGGCTAGCTATCTTCGGTATTTGGTGACCGAAGAAGATCAGGCTAAAATGAACGAGGTGGACGTACCCTGCTTGTTTAATGAAGCTCAGCAAGCATTGAATAAGGTAAGCTCCTGATGAGCCTCATCTGGTGTTCATTGTTTTGTACTTTAAAACTTCGACTAACTGCCATATTTCCTTTCATGTTTGCAGGCCTCGGTGCTTTATCATGAGGCTTTTCTTCGTTAGCGGGAAGAATTGGCGCATTACGAGCGGCTCGAAGGAGAGATGACGAACCTTCGGGCCGAACTGGATTTTGTACGGAGAGAGATGTTACACCCCGTAAATTCGTACATTAAAATACACTGAGAAATGGCTCACATATAAGTACTCAAGAACCCAAAAAAAATGGTTTAAAGCTAAGAAAAAGGACAAAAGTGTCGAAAAGCCAGATATGCGGACCGCATAACACAAATGCGGACTGTAGAACTGACATGCTCCATCGCAGAATGGAACAGAGTTCTGGGCTGATATTTTGTCCGAATTGCGGCCAGTATGCGGACCGCAGATTTGACACCCCCATCGCAGAATGAGGCAGAAAACTGGGCTAAACCAATGTCCAAAATGCGACCAGAATGCGATCCCATTTTGGAAATGCGAACCGCATTCTGGCCCCTTCTGCGTCGCATAATGCGACAGAATTTTAAGGCGAGATCTGCAACGAAAATGTGAACCGCATACCTGTCTGCGACGGGTATGCGATCGCATTTCTGACCTTTTCCAGGTCCGTGAATTACTTACACCTAGACCTATAAAAGGGACCCCAAACCCGTCCCTTCCTCATTTTTTCTGATTCACAGCAAGAGTTAAAAGCCCCAAAGACTTCTCTCAAGCCCTCACACCAAAGCAACCTAATTCCTCTCTTCCAAACCCTAGGTTGAAGGTTGAAGGAAGTAAACAAAGGAATTGAAGAACATAGAGGGACACTAGCTGAATCCTTGCTCCTTTTACAAACCCCATTGAGGGCAAAGATCTAGGAATTGAGGAATCAAGGGAGAAGGCTGAATAATTCACATGCAAGGTAAGTTCCTACACCCATTCTCTTAGGGATTCTTGAAAATCCATCGCATGCATGTAAGAGTTCATGAGAACGTAGATGAAAGCTATGAGTTCAAGATAATTACCACAAATAGTGTGGGTTATGATCATGGTTGAGCTGCATGTGCCATGAATATGTCTGATAAGGTTAAGGAGAGGAAGATAATGAGGAAGCACCATATGAATTTAGGATATTTTGGTCAGTAATAGCTATGATGCATGGTGAGTAACAATTGAATTGTTCTTCAATTGTAGATTAAAGAATTGTAGCAATTTCGTAGCTTGAGAGCTGGTGCGATATATACCAGGTATGTAAGACTATACCGTTCCTTCTTTTGCACGATTCCTATCGGATACAATGCCCGAATGAGCCCCAAAGAATATTCTATTCTTAGAAGCTAGTATTACGTATGTTGTTCTTCCCTTCATGGATTGACTATTCTTGCTTCATGGTGATAACAATGATAGAAGCCGTTGAGTCCCATAATTTTATCGTTAAAAAGGTAATCTTAATTATATGAGAAAGAAGGGTAATGAATGTAACAAGTCAAGATCACAAATCCGTAAGTAAGATTGCAATGTATGATGTGAATGAATATATGTGTGTGTGCTTGATTGATATGTTATGACCGAGCCTAGTATGGCCGAGTATGAGCCCACAAGGGCATACGATGATAAAGAGCCCAAGTCATAAGTAAGCTTGCAATGTATTACGTGTATATGTATGTGTATGTATGATTGAATTTCTTGTGACCGAGCCGGGTACGGTCGAGTAAGGCATGCTACGAGATAGTGATGATGAGCCCTTGGAGGCGTATGTGATTTGGGTGGTGATGTGTATGTAAAAGGTAATCCATATATGATACGAGCATTGCTACTAATGAAGAAATGATTAAATAAGTCTAGCATACAATAGTTGTTTTATATACCGAGCCGTTCTGTAAGTCGGCCGGGCAGGCACCTAGTGTGCGACTATATATAGAAGTATATGTGTAATACACCGGGCCGAGCTAAAGTCGGACGGGCGGTTATACACCGGGCCGAGCTAAAGTCAGACGAGCAGTTATACACCGAGCCGTTCTATACGTCGGCCGGGTAGGCACCCATTGTGCATTTATATAAACACCAGGCCGAACTAGATTCGGATGGGCAGTCACCACTGATCAGTTGGGAAGATAAAGATAAGGCCCACAAAGGCATGTCTATATATATGTATATATGTGTATGATTGAATTCGTATGACCGTGCCTAGCGAAGGCCGGGTATGTTGTGACCGCGCCTAGTAAAGGCCGGGTATGAGCCCATAGAGGCATGTGTATTTGATTACGATTCCACAGGGGAGTATGAAATTGTTTAAAGTAGCGACTAGGTGATTGTATGTGATTGTATGTGATTGCACGTGGTAAAGTTCATGTAATCGATTTCGGTAATAGTAAATGTATATGAAATCGGTAGGCCCACGGAGGCGTATGTATAAGATGTGGATACTGATAATGTACACGAGTATGAATATGATAATGTTAGAAAGGTCACACGTAAATGCATAAGTCTCACCAATATGTATGGTTAGCCGCCCTCAGAGGCATACAGATGGTACAGGTCACGTATTTCTTTCCTGATGCTCATACTGTTGTCCTTACATTATGTTTTCTGTCTTACATACTCGGTACATTATTCGTACTGACGTCCTTTTCTGTGGACGCTGCATGTCGTGCTGCAGGTCCAGGCAGACATACAGGCGAGGCTACCCCACCGCAGTAGGCCATCCAGTTCAGCTGATATTGGCAAGATTCATTCTTTCGGACTTGCCGGAGTCTTGGTATGTATTTTGTACAGGCATCATGGGCATGTCGGGGCCCTGTTCCGACGTAGGGTTGTATTTTATATATTCCCATAGAGGCTCAATAGACAAATGTCAGTATGTGTATAGACCAGTGTTGGGTGATGTGCAGTTAAATTGCCTTGTCGGCAAACGTTTATACCATGTTGTATGGTTTTGTATTGTAGCCAGTTGGCCACGTTATGTACAAACGTATGCCTATGATATAGTACGGTATCACGGAAGGTTATTGCTATTATTATTATTACCTTTGTTATATTATCGCTTGTAATCCATGTGAGTGTGATACACCCTATAAGTAACAAGGGAAGTCAGGTGAAGGGTTCGCCGGCACTCTGCCAGCAGGGTCCGATGCCCGTGTCGCGGGCCCGTCGAGCGGGGCGTGACAAGAGAATTCTGGCTTAGTCGAGCAAATAACCCGACTCCGATCTGAGGTAAGCGAGGCTAAAGTAGAAGCCAATGAATGGAGAAGCAGGATGGACCAGTTGGCTTCGGAAAAAGGAGGCCTTCCAAGCTCAGATAGTTTCATCAGAAACTCAACTGACGGAGGCAAAAGGGAAAATCGAGGCTCTGACTACGAGCACCGACGTGCTCCAATCTCAAGTCAACGCGGTCACCTCGGATCATGATGTTTTGGTCAATGAGCTGCAGATGGCGAAATTGGAGGTTGCTGCAACCAAGGTTGAGGCCGATGAATTGGTGGCCCCGTATAATGCCGACACCGAGGCTGCTCAAGATCAATCAAAAATTTTGGTTGATTACACTAAGTGTCAAACTCACCTGTCTGTTCTCGAGGAAATACATGCTCGGGGCTTCGATCTATCAGCCGAGATCGATGATGCCAAAAGGATCGAGGCCGAAGCCAGAAAACAAGCCTTTCTCGAGGAAGATGACTCCGAGAACTCGGAATGAAGCACCTTTTTTTTTATATTATGTAATGAAGTTTCCACCTTTGTAATCATACCTTATATATATAAAAGTATTTTTCCCTCTCCTTCTTTCATTGCTGACTTGTTTTGATTCTTTTCATTAGAACCGTGGTTCATCTTGGTGAAATTTTCGTTCTTCGAATTCAGTTTGGACTTGGCCAATTCTGCGATATACCTTAGTAGATTTTTCTTTCCTTCGATTAACTTGATATGGCCTTAGCCTTGTAAAGATCCGGGGTTTGCCTTAGTAGGTCTTATTCCCCTTCGAGTTTTGTTAAATCGGTATGGCCTTAGCCTTTTAAGAATTGGGTTGGCCTTGGTAGATCTTATTCCCCTTCAAATTTCATTAACTAGGTATGGCCTTGGCCTCTAAAAATCGGGGTTGGCCTTTGTGGTCTTATTCCCCTTCGATTAAATTTGACTTTCGCATGAATCTCTGAGTGATGTCAGTATTTGATTGAACAAAGAAAATCAAAATGGCCATTGGGCTCAGAGACAGAATATTGGTGCAAGAGATCTTTATTCTTGTTCATGTGCTTATACAATTTATTTAGGGGACAGACCAATCTATTTGGGTATGGTTCTTTTGACCGTTTGACCCTTACATCGATTCCTAATGATCTTTGAGAAGTTTCCCCAAATTGAAGTAGCTAAGCAGTCTTCCAACATTTAAGGTCGATCGATGTTTAGCGCCGAATATTGTTGTCATCAATATACGATCGGTCTTCAAATCTAAGTTAGTACATTTTCTGGTGGCCTCGTTAAAAACCTTGCCGTAAAACCCAATTTGGGACAAAACCGGTCAAAAGGAAAAAGAGTGCAACGCGTGCTTTCAGTCCTAACATCCCGTACATTCCGATTCGAGGCTACTCTATTTGATACCTGCGAGTGTTAGCTTGTCGATGCAGCATAAAAATAAGTAAAAATGAAGAATGAAGGATCGTACCTTAACAGTAGTATCGTTTCAAGTGATTTATGTTCCAATTGTTTTGCAGCTGTTTGCCGTCCATCATTCCGAGCTTGTATGATCCCCTTCCGATGATCTTTATGATGGAGTAAGGTCCTTCCCAGTTCGGTCCCAATTTCCCTTCATGTGGATTTCGAGTGTTGGGTGTGACCTTCCTGAGTACTAAATCTCCGATGTTGAAATGTCGAAGATGGGTTCTCCTGTTGTAGTATCTTTTGATCTTTTGTTTTTGGGCGGCCAATCGAACAAGGGCTGCTTCCCTTCTTTCGTCCAATAGTTCCATATTCGTATTCATAGCCTCGTGATTCGATTCCTCTGCCGCATAGCGGAACCTGATACTTGGTTCACTAACTTCGACCGGTATCAAAGCTTCAGAACCGTACACCAGGGAAAAGGGGGTGGCTCCTGTGCTAGATTTCTCGGTTGTACGATACGCCCATAGGACTTCAAGCAATATCTCTTTCCATTTCCCCTTCGCATCGGTTAACCTCTTTTTGAGATTTTGAAGTATGGTTTTGTTGGTAGATTCGACTTGTCCATTGCCGCTGGGGTGATAAGGTGTTGATAAGATCCTTTTGATCTTGTTATCTTCGAGGAACTTCGTTACCTTGCTTCCGACGAATTGTTTCCCATTGTCATACACGATCTCTAATGGCATCCCAAACCGACATATGATGTGGTCCGAAATGAACTCGATTACTTCTTTCTCTCTAACCTTCTCATATGTCTGCTCTTCCACCCATTTGGAGAAATAATCAGTAATAAAAAGAATGAATTGAGCCTTACCTGGTGTGTAGGGAAGAGGGCCGACGATGTCCATTCCCCATTTCATGAACGGCCATGGTGACAAGACCGAATGCAACGTTTCCCCAGGCTGATGGATCATCGGGGCATGCCTTTAACATTCGTTACATTTGCGAACGAACTCATTCGCGTCCTTTTCTATATTGATCCAATAATAACCGGCTCTGATTATTTTTCGAATTAGGGGCTCGGCACCGGAATGATTCCCACAAGTGCCTTCGTGTATTTCTCTTAAAATGTATTTAGTGTCACCCGGTCCCAGACATATCGCGAGAGGGCCACCGAACGTCCTTCTAAATAAAGTTCTGTCATCGGATAAACAGAATCGAGTCGCCTTTGTGCGCAAGGCTCTTGATTCCTTTGGGTCTGAACGGAGCTTACCGGAGCTTAGGTACTCTATGTATTTGTTCCTCCAATCCCAGGTCAGACTCGTCGTATTGATTTCCGCATGGCCTTCTTCCACTACTGACCTCATGAGCTGCACGACCTTTTCAGATTTGATCTCATCATCTTCGACCGATGATCCCAAGCTGGCGAGGGCATCGACTTTGCTGTTTTGTTCTCGAGGTATGTGTTGTAAGGTCCATTCTTTGAACCTATGCAGTGTAACTTGTAGTTTTTCTAAATATCTCTACATTCGTCCTTCTCTGACTTCGAAAGTTCTGTTGACTTGATTCACCATAAGGAGGGAATCGCACTTAGCCTCGATTATTTTGGCTAGTTCTAAATTTGCAATCATAGCCTCACACTCTGCTTCATTGTTAGTTAATTTCACAGTCTTGATAAACTGTCAAATAGTGTTACCGGTTGGAGGCTTTAGCACGATACCAAGCCCCGATCCCTTTGCGTTTGAAGCACTATCCGTGAACAGGGTCCACACGCCCGAAGGAGTCCCCGATCCAGCTAGTAGCTCTCTTTCGACCTCGGGCATTAAGGATGGTGTAAAATCGGCGACGAAATCTGCCAACACCTGAGATTTAATGGCGGTTCGAGGTCGATACTCGATATCGTACCCACTTACTTTGATAGCCCATTTGGCCAATCGGCCAGAGAGCTTAGGCTTATGCATTATGCTTCTTAACGGGTAAGTCGTTACGACGCATATGGGATGACATTGGAAATAAGGTTTCAGTTTCCTGGAGGCACTCAACAAAGCGAGCGCCAGTTTTTCCAAATGAGGGTATCTAGTTTCAGCCTCGCCTAAGGTTCTGCTAACGTAACAAATTGGAAATTGCGTACCTTGTTCCTCTCGAACTAGGACTCCACTTACCGCTACTTTCGAGACAGCAAGGTAGAGGTATAGCCATTCACCTTTCTTCGGTGTATGCAGCAAGGGTGGGCTAGACAGATACCTTTTAAGCTCCTCTAATGCGTGTTGGCACTCCGGTGATGAGAAGATGTTCTTCTTTTTCAATAGGTTGAAAAATCAATGGCCTTTATCGGACGATCTTGAAATAAATCTTCCCAAAGCGGCTATACGGCCTGTCAACTTTTGTACAGCCTTCACATTATCTACAACTGTGATGTCCTTGATAGCCTTGATCTTTTCAGGGTTGATTTCTATTCCTCGATTCGAGACCATGAAACCGAGGAACTTGCCTGAGCCCATACCGAACACGCATTTTTTCGGGTTCAGCTTCATGTTATATTGTTTCAGTACGTCGAATGTTTCCTGCAAATGGTTCAAATGGTCCTCTACTTGCAGGGACTTAACTAACATATCGTCAATGTAAACTTCCATCATTTTTCCTAGTTGTTTTTCAAACATTCGGTTTACTAGGCATTGGTAAGTGGTTCCTGCATTTTTTAACCCGAATGGCATCATGTTGTAGCAGTATGTGCCATACTTAGTGATGAAGGATGTTTTTTCTTGGTCAGCCGGGTCCATTCGTGTTTGGTTATAGCCAGAGTAAGCATCGAGAAAGCTAAGGGTCTCATGGCCAGCGGTGGCATCGATCATGCGATCGATGTTGGGTAAAGAAAAAGAATCTTTTGGGCACGCCTTATTCAGATCCTTATTATCTACATACATTATTAGTTTATTCCCCTTTTTAGGGACTACCACTACGTTTGCTAACCATTCCGGGTATTTAACCTCCCGAATGGACCTTATCTTTAGAAGTTTAGTTACCTCATCCTTGACGAACGCGTGTTTGATCTCGGATCGAGGCCTCCTTTTTTGCTTGACCGGTCGAAACTTCTGATCTAGGCTTAGCTTGTGAGTTGTTATTTCCGGTGGTATACCTGTTATATCGAGGTGGGACCAAGCGAATCAATCCTCGTTAGTTATAAGAAATTGGATAAGTTTTGTCCTGAGCTCGGAACTTAGGCCCGAGCCCAGTATACCTTTTGATCTGGCAAGTCTTCTCGGAGTGAAACTTGCTCGAGTTCCTCAATTGTCGATTTGGTTGCATCGGATTCATCGGGACTGATGAACGACCTCGGGATTCCGTAGTCGTCATCCTCGAGATACACTTGTTCATCTACGTTTGCCGAGGATGAGGTCTGTGATTGCTGTTTCAACTTGTTCTCGACCTTTTACGAAGGAACTGCTGGTACTGGTGTTATTTCTTCTACTGCGAACATTTCTTTCGCAGCCGGTTGCTCCCCGTAAACTGTTATAATTCCATCGGATGATAGGAATTTCAGCACTTGGTATAGTGTTGAAGGCACAGCTCTCATGTCGTGGATCCATGGTCTCCTGAATAGGGCATTGTATCTCATGGCTCCACCGATTACGCAAAACTTCATTTCTCGAATGATACCGGCAGTGTTTATCGGCAACGTTATCTCGCATTTAGTTGTTTCACATGCCATGTTGAACCCATTAAGTACTCGGACTGTAGGGACAATTCGATCCGTCAGACCGAGTTGTTCTATAACCCATGATCAGATTATGTTGGCCGAACTGCCTGGATCGACCAATACGCGCTTTACTTTAATCCTGTGTATAAGCACAGATATCACTAGCGCGTCATTGTGAGGTTGCATAACCCCTTCTGCATCTTCTTCGCTAAAATGTAAGATTCCCTCCATCGCGTAATCCCGAGTGCGTTTCTCCCGGTTGATGGATATCTTGGTGCGGTTTAGCATCGGACCTTGGGGGTGCATCTATTCCACCAATAATCATATTGATCGTGTGTTGTGGCTCTTCTTCGTTTGCTTGTTTATTTCTATTTCCGTAATGATTCCTTGCCCGATCGCTCAAAGATTCTCGAAGATGTCCGTTTTCAAGCAACCTTGCCACCTCCTCTCTTAATTGTCGACAATCTTCTCTCCTGTGGATGCAATCATACCAGCACTAACGCACCAGATCCCATCAAAACTCCGAAGTTAAGCGTGCTCGGGCGAGAGTAATACTAGGATGGATGACCCCCTGGGAAGTTCTCGTGTACCATGATATTTGCATATCAAATTAGGATCTCTTTGGGCCAGATCCGATTGTAACAGTCAAGGCCACTTAGTGTCCTTGATGGACCGATAGCCGGTACGAGAGTAGCCGCATCAATGTTGAAATTGTACTCCGATAACCGCGATGCTTCTTGGTGACCGGTGGTTCTCTCGAAATTGCTTTTCATCATGGGCCCTCGGTTATTCACACCTCGATCGTTTCTCCTTTCGCGTCTCGGGGAGTCCTGCCTTGCTGTAGTGATTTTCCTATCCCTATGATATGCCGATGCCGATCTCTATTCAGTCTCGGTTCCCAATAAATCTCCCTTCGAACCCTATCATGAGTCCTGACGGGGTAAATAGATCCCCGAAGGGGCTCCAAGTTAATCATCTTTGACTCTGATCTTCGATTGGTATCGGTTATGTATATCCGCCCATGTGACGGATGGATATTCTATCAAGTTTTGTTTAAGTTGCTATGAAGCCATTGAACTTCGAGCGTTGAGCCCTTGGGTGAAGGCCTGAACGGCCCAATCATCAGTGACCGGTGGCATGTCCATCCGTTCTATCTGAAAACGAGAAACAAATTCTCTGAGCATCTCATTATCTTTTTGTCTGACTTTGAACAGGTTCAACTTCCGCTTTTCCACTTTGATAGCGCCTGCATGTGCTTTTACAAAGGAACCTGCAAGCATAGCGAAAGAGTCAATGGAATTAGGGGTAAGTTATGATACCAAGTCATGGCCCCCTTTGACAAGATTTTTCTGAACTTTTTCAAAAGAATGGACTTGTTCTCGCCGTCTTCTAAGTCGTTTCCTTTTATAGCGCATGTGTATGCGGTCACATGCTCGTTTGGATCGGTTGTCCCATTGTACTTGGGGATTTTCGGCATGCGAAATTTCTTGGGTATTGATTTTGGAACGGCTTTTGATGGGAAAGGTTTCTGTACAAATTTTTTGGAATCCAAGCCTTTCAATATCGGGGGTGCTCCTGGGATTTGATCCACCCTGGAATTGTATGTTTCCACCTTTTTGTCGTTAGCCTTGATTTTCTTTTCGCCAGACTCGACTCGTCTAGTTAGTTCCTCGAGCATTCTCATGATCCCGGAGTTTTCTCTCGATCCACCTTCGTTTGGCTCATCTGCGACTGGTTCATTCTCAGGAATGGTTCCCCGAGAAGGGCTGAACTCAACTTTGTTCGATATTTGGCTTTGATTTTGTAGTTGAGCAATGGCTGCTTGCTGGGCTTGCAACATTTTAAAGATCATTCTGTAGCTGACCCCATCCCCTTCGTCGTTTTGGGGCCCCTGAGTTGTTGATCGATGTTCTCTACGAACACTGTTTGACGGGCCAGTAGTTCGATCTACATCGACCGCCATTTGTGAATTAGTGTCGACCGGAACTTCATCACCGGGTGCTACGTTGTTGTTTTCACCTTGGTGATCAAATTCATCATCAACGTACAAAGGCACAGATTATGAATGCGACATAGCCGTACTGTAACCTAAAATCAAAGATACTTCACAGAGCAAGTGTAAAATAATTTGTGTGACAGAAAACTGTATCAAAAGCTCACTATTATCCTTATCCCCACGGTGGGCGCCAAACTATTTACCCTTAGCTTCGAGTAACAATTAAATTTGTACGTGATTTTAAGGACACGTGATTTAGTTTGATACTAAAAATGAAAAATAAAACAGAGATTAAAGTCAGTAAATGAATTGGAAAAAATGCAAACCACAAGCCTTGAATAGTCTTGGCCTTGATTGATTTCTTCAAGATGAATAAATATGAATCAAACGAATAAAGAGATAATAAAGCATACTTCTTTTCTATATATTGACAATTGAATTGTGAGATGCCTTTTACAACTTCATTGCCCCTATATATGGGGGGGGAGGGGGGGATAATTCTTATACAAGGTAAAATCTATTTACAAGGTAAAATATCCCTTGATTTACTGATTTCAACAGTCTTGTTGGTTGACGCCGCGATTCCTGCCGAGATATTTACATATCACGGGATTTCCGGTCCTTTTGTTACGCAGATCTGATAATTTTACCCTGGGACATTTCCCATAATCGACCTCGACAAACTCATCTCAGGTATCATGGCTTCGAGTTCCGATTCGATGTCGTTCGGTCTCGACCTTCGATCTTTAGTACCTCGATCCCGGCCTGTCGAGCAGTAGTTATGATTGATACCAACCGTATAAACTCGAGCCCGATTTATTCCTACACAAGCGGTCTGAGTTCAACCAATACAATATGCTTTCTCTGTTAATTTCTACTACTGATTTTCATATATCATGGTTTGATTAAACATGAATTCTGGACTTGATACATTTATAATATCTTGTTTAAGTGGCTTTCTATAATAAATCGTAATGAGGAAAGGCTACCGTTGCAGTGGATATGGCTGTAGTTCATATATTTGCCCACTAATTATTTAAATATATAAATCTCAAAGCCAAAAAGGGTCACCGGAAATGTTTGGAGTCACTACTCACATCTGGATTGCAATGTTATTTTAGATAAACGTGTATTATAGCTAAGGGATGTTATAATGTAGTTAAAGTGGTTATAACCGTAGACGTTGGGGAATTCTAGTTAATTTTTGAAGTTTAGATGCAGAATGTTCATTGTAATTATTTCTTATGTTAGTATGAAATTTTGATTTGGATGGGAAACTTTAAAATAGCCATTTCTGCAATTGTTTGTTGGTCACTATTTGTAATTTGGGCCATGGCCATATCCGATGGGCTTGCCATTGGACTTGGGCTAGATGGACTCCGAGCCAAATTTTCACTTTCTACTAAGTGATTAAAGGTCCAATAGAATCTGCCATCACTCTTGAGTGCATTCCAAGGAATATGTGATATACGAAATTGGGGTTCTTTGCCTAAGTCCATTTTCTTACTCTTACATAGCCTGTTAAATGTCACAAATTCAACCTTGTAATTCAAAACTATAAAATGACACGTTTAATGTCAGCATTAAATACCATCGGTTTTTGATTATTTTAAACAATTTTGATCGCAAAGTCAAGCGATTTCATAATTAATCAAGTTGCTTCTATTCGTTTAAGCCCTTAACGGGTTATCTTGTAATGTTACACGATTGATAAGAAGTTTGAAAATTAATTATTTACACTAGTTTAGCTCATCAATTCTATATCTCCTTCACAAGATCATTCCATAATTCATGGTCTTACATGAATCTCAAAATAGATTAAGTATTTAATTTATCATTCGTTAGCATGTTTTAGGCACGTTCTTAAACTATCGTGATTATGTATACGTTCGCGTGACATAATTACGATTCCCAAAATTAAAACCAAGGTATGCGTTCCCGCAACTTTGGGTAAAATAATCTTAATAATAATGAAATGTTATTAATTGTGTACAAGTACACGTGATATGATTTGTGACACATCAAACAAAATGGATACACATACATATGATTTGTTTCAAGATAATTCCACAAACATAATAACAAAGTAATTTAAGAGCGGTAAAAGGTAAAAATGTACGTAAGTTTTAAAACATGTAATACTTAGATAACTAAGTCAGGTATGATTGTTTAGCGACCGTGCTAAAACTACGGAACTCGAGAGTGCCTCACACCTTCTCCTAGGTTAACATACTTCCTTACCCAGTCTTCTGTGTTTCGCGGACCATAAACAGAGTCAAATTTTCTTGAATTGGGATTTAGAATAAATTGGTGACTTGGAACACCGTAAACAAATAATTCCAAGTGATGAATATTAAACTTAAAATAAATAATCCCTTTTCAAATAATATCACTTAAATTGAAAAAACTCCTTTCTTTCCACAATCCCTGGGGAAAAGGAGGTGTGATAGCTCTGGCAACTCTACTGGGGACCTGAACCCAGAATTTCTGGTTCAGGGTTCCGAATTCCAGTTTATAATGTAATCTATACTTGGCTTTATTGATTGTATTATATTACTGTGTTTGTGGTCCTAATGTGCTAAATGCCGCTAATTTATCGCTTTGATATTATTTGACTCGTATAAACTGTCTTCTTACGCCTCCCCCTCAAAGTCTTATGAATCTATTGGTGCACACGTGCCCATGACCCACTTTTATGTTAGAAGTCATGCCAACTAAAATGAGGTTCAGTCCAGTAACTAGGTCGAGTAGACTTTCGCGCTCCCAGTATGTTGCTCTCACTTCTGCTCGGGCTGTATGTTCGAGTAGGCCCGGTCTAAAAAATCTCCCCTACGATAAACCAAGAGAAACATAACCTCATGCTGGATCCCTAGTAGGTACGTATGTTTGTATCATGTGCATTTAACTTTGGGACTCAACAAATGGGTTGGGTCCGTCTAGGACAGGTGTACCCGAAATTAAAAGACAATCTTGGTGCATTTTAGCATTTGTTTGATTCGGTTTTGCATGTTGACTGGCTTCTAAAGTAGGGAAACAAAATCAAGAGAAACCAAGAGGCAGAAGATAGGAGAGAGAAATTTACCCAATTTTTGTAAAATTTCGGTATTTGAAAAATTCCGAAACCTTGTCAATACAAGTTGTTACAAAATAAGCCTGAATCATTCAAAGGTGTCCTCCATTTCCCCCTGTTTTGAAAAACTTACCAAACTACGCGCGTCTAATTCTCACCGGACGTGAGATAAGTAGGCAACCTTCATCGAGTTTGGCCCCACTTTTGCAAAAAATAACCAAACAAAGAAGTGTGCTGAATTTTCAAAAAAACAAGCAAACCAACCCAGTTTGGTTTAACCTTGAGCCGCTTATGTCGGAATTGCCCTAGAACATTCCTTAAAGTGTTGAAGGGTTGTTGTTGCAAAAAATGGACGTATCTGTCAATGGTGCGTCACTTTTTAACATGATTCCCTCCCTTAACAAAATAGCCCTAAATTCTTCCCTGGAAGTGCGAAAAGGCCGGGGTTGCAAATAATTCAAAAACCAATGTAAACAAGGGGTGTTGTTCTTTTTACTTCCTATACTCTAGATTTGGATAGTCGAATATGTTCGAAATACATGAAAAAGGTCTTAAAAACAAAGGGAACGAAGAAACCTAGCAGCTCCACCGTTGTTTCGCCTTCATGGTGGAATATTTGGGAACTATGGTCTTTCCAAATGAGGAGCATAAAATTGATACTTGCATAGCTAGAACTGTACATGTTCTTACCACCAAGGACCAACTTTTTTACCCTCGCCTCAATTATCTTATCAGAAATTTATCAGGCATTGACTTGTGCAATGCTGGGGCAAAATTCTTTGAGGGGTGTAACATTATCTTGAAAATGCGGCTTTGAACATCTCCGTCACCACCCCAAGTTCATGAGTTATGGTCCAAACAAAGACAATTTCACTGAGGACTATGAAGAAAGGGTGAACGACTACAATTCTCCAGAAGGGGTAAAAGCTTGGACATCCCACTTAAGATCTTTGACTGCGGACCAGATTGAGTGGACCTTGGGATGGCTCCTGGTGAGAGAAGTCATACACATGTCAGCCTCAAGAGTTACCTGCCGCTGTTGGGCTTGAGAAGTTTCCAACCATACCCTCCATAAAGGGTTTTAAGGTAGTTGGGAAGGTACCAAGTAGTACCCGAAGATGAGGATTTGACTGATCAAGTGATTGAACTGCACCTCGAGGCCCTACTCCCCGAGACTTTAATTCAGCGAATCTGGGATGGTTGTCACTACCTGAAAGATGATACAAAGGTACCAGATCCGACAAGGGGTGAGGTGGACCCAGGGCATACTACACCATATAGTAAAAGGTCCTGCATAGATGATGAGCCCGAGAGGCCCGCTAAAAGGCCACATGTTCAGAGCTTCAATGATAAATGCAAGTACGGTTGGTTTGGGGTGTAAAGGAAAAAGAATACCGAGCAACTATCAATACTCTACAAGAAAAGTTAAGAAACCTCAATTTTGAGAGAGAAAAGTCTGATTCGTGAGAACGAAGCCCTTCGAGCTCAACTCCAACAAATCAAGAAAGCTTAATTTGAAAGACCAAAGAACCATTGTCAGTCTGTTGGAAAAGTTACAAGATTATGATGCCACCTTGGCAAAGAGTGAAAAGGCATTAGACAAAGCCAAAGAAAATATTGGGCAGCTAAAAGAGGAGTTAGATAACCGTTTGAGGCTGGCACATCAAGTAAAGCAAAATCACAATGAAGAGGTCTTTGCTCTCAAAAAAGGGTTGGATGCTCTCGAAGAGGCCTTGGGTCGACAATCCAAAGAGTGTGTGGCGGAAAGGGAGCATTGTTATGCGCTGCTCAATAGGCTGGAAGGGGATGTGGTGAACGTGCAAAATCACAAAGATAGGGTCGTACGAGTATTGGAAGCCCGAGAATAGTAAATCAGCCAGCTGCTCCGGAACCAGAATGTCACCAAGTTCTGGATACTAGAGATAGCTGACTATACCGCCAAGAAATGCCACGATTGTGAAAATATGACTAAGATTATGTTCTTTGCCACGGTGTTGAATTTTGCTCGCCAGGCCATGGATGATTTAGAAGTCCTTTATGCTGAGATATGTGCCAGGCCCGCACAGTAATTGACAGATGTCGCCCGAGGCACTAGTTGGAGTTTTCTTTTAAGTTTAAAGTTGGTTTCCATTGTATCAATTTCTTTTTATCGAGTATGTAGTTTATTTTCACATCGGGTCTGTTGTTTATTGTCCATCTCGAGTCTGTTGTCTACTTTTTACTTTGAGTCAGTGTGTTTCTTTTCGGAGTTAGTTTTAATGTCATTTCGAGTATTTATAATGAACCCAAAAAAGATTTTTGTTTAATGAAATATTGAAAATCAAATATTCTCCTTTTACTTTTTGCACTTATTTCCCTTAACTACATAATATTCTGATTTATGTGGTGACATGATACATATGCAATCCCCGTCGGATACGATCAAAACCATAAATAAACTGAGTGGAAAAAGTTAAATAAAGAGAGAAAAACAAAGAGAGATAAGACCCAAAAGAGAGCTTGAAATGAAAGGAAAGTTATATAGAATGAGATGGGACAATATAAGCCGGAATGAGACATGCAACCGTTCAAACACACAATAGAACCGTTTTAACTGCTAGGTGCATTACATCCCTACATGTGATTTTCTATCTGTTAAATGCTCTGTACAAAAAAAGTTTGTTGTGTGTGCTCACACTTTAGGTTATACTTTTAGGTGGTTGGTTTTGTGGTATCCTATCATCCCATTCGTACTTTACCCGCTCAAAAGGGAAGGTTCCAATGGCTTCAGAAAGCAATCTGCCGATTGTTAACCCGAAAGGTAGCCCGGCACCGTATATTCCACCAGAGTCGGTCATACTCGAGGAAAACAAACTCTTGCGCGTCCGTATGATGGAGACGTTAGACGCATGGTCTAATGGAAAGGAACCCCCTACAGCCTTCCCAGTTTCCTGGAATTTATTCCCAAATCACCTGAGGCCGCCAATGTCCCTATGACAAACCCATTAATTCCATACGAGTACCTTCCCATGCCAAACAGTATTCCCGGAATGCCTTCTGTGATTCGTCCCAAGCACCGGTCCTGAGGGTAATATCGTGGTTCTCTTTGATGCATCCATTTTCACCACTTCACAACCAAACATACCCAGGCCATATACTGAATGTTGAAAACCGTAATTTTGTATGTTAGATTGCGCCATAAGATAGTCTACGTATAAGGGCCTAAGAACCAGAAAAGAGTCCAAAAAGTCAAGAAGGGCTTCGCAAAGCTGGGTATGCTACCGCAAAACCCACATGCGGGCCACATATCTAACACTGAAATTGCAGACCAAGGCAGATTTTTGGACAAAGATTAGTGCCAAAAATGAGATCATAAGTGCGGTCGCATTTTAAAAAATGCGAACCGCATATTATACCTAATGTATCGGAAACTGAAACAGATTTCTGGGCAGAAATCTATGTCAGGAATGCGGTCCGTATGCGATCTCATACTGAAAATGCGGACCGCAAAAAAGACCTCCTGGGTTGCAGAATGAGATAGATTTCTGGGCTGAGTTTCGCGTCCAAAATGCGAACCGCATATTGGTTCTGCGACGTAAATGCGATCGCGGACCTGTAGGCGTCAGACACGTGCGTTACTTATTTGCCGACCTTTAAAAGGAGTATAGACCAGCTATTTCACCATTTCTAAAACCCAAAACCAAGTAGAACCCCTTGCAACCCCTTCTCAAAATCCCACACAAACCCTAACCAATTTCCCTCTCTTTCAAGTTCTAATTGGGGCGAGAAATCTGGAGATTGAAGAATTAGGGAAAAGCCCTAACTGATTTTCCTCTCTTTCAAGCCCTAATTGGGAGTAAAACCTAGAGGTTGAAGAACCAAGGAAGAGGGCTGAGTTATCCAACATGCAAGGTAAGTTACTGCTCTCTTTCATACATTCTTCCTCCTGGGAATTCTTGATAATTCGTTCTATGTATGTAAGAACCCACGGGATGGTGATCGGAAGCTATAGGTTCAAGTTAATTACTGATAATAGACTGGGTTGTGGTTGTCTTGGGGTGCTGTTGGGTTGCATGTCTTACTACTACTGTTGTGGAATTTTGGAGGAAGAAGTGTGTGGAGAAACACCATATAAATTTAGGGCTATGGTTGATTGTAACTATAACGTTTAGAGGATAACGATAAAATCGTTTCTTTCAATGTAGACTAAGGAATTGTGACAGTGCGTAGCTTGAAATTGGCGTAGAGAATACCAAGTATGTGAGACTGTCCCTTTCTTTCTTTTGCACGACTCTGATTATACATAATGCAATGAACGAGCCCTCAAGGATACTCTACTCTTAGAAGCTAGGAGCGCTTATATTGTTTTCCCTCTTTTGGGAGGATTGATGTGGGTTATTTCTTCGACCCTACGTCACTGGAAGTACAATTCCTATGAGTCCAGCATGCATTATCTATTTTACTCCACCGAGCCACGCTATAGTCGGCCGGGCAGGCACCTATTGTGCAACTATATATAAGTATATGTTTTACTTTACTAGTCGCGCTATAGTCGACAGCTATTTTACTCCACCGAGCCGTGCTATAGTCGGCCGGGCAGGCACCTATTGTGCAACCACTGATCAGTTGGGTATGATGATGATAAGGCCCACAGAGGCGTATGTATATGATGATGATGAGGCCCACAGAGGCGTGTATATATATAAAATATTTTTAAAAAAGGGATATATGTATATACATATGCACGTCAGGCATTTCATGGTTAGTCGCCCTCAGAGGCACTTAGAAGGTACAGGTTGTATGTTTCTTATCCCGACGCATATTACTGTTCTTATATTATGATCTTCCTGCCTTACATACTCAGTACTTTATCCGTACTGACGTCGTTTTATTTGTGGACGCTGCATGTCGTGCTGTAGGTCCGGACAGACATATAGACAAGGCTCCCCCACCACAGTAGGCTGCCCAGTTCAGCGGATATTGGCGAGATCCATCCTTCGGACTTGCCGTGGTCTTGGTATGCATTTTGTCATAGGCATTATGGGCATGTCGAGGCCCTTTTCCGACACAGGTTGCATCACTTATGTCTTGTAGAGGCTCATAGACAATGGGTTGACTTACGTACAGATGGAATTGCCTTGCCGGCGAATGTATCTTTTTGTTGTATAGTTTTTGCATTACGGCCGTGTCGGCCATGGGATATTATATATGTATGTTCATGTCATTGCATGGTATTTCGGCTGATATGTATGAATATGTCATTATCGGAAAGTTTCAGTCAATTATGATTATTGTTTCTCTTCATACAGGCCTCATCGGCCTTATAGATAACAAGGAAAGTAAGAAGAAAGGTATGCCGGCACTCGGCGAGTAGGGTCCGGTGCCAGTCGCGGCCCTCCGGCTTGGGTCGTGACAAACTTGGTATCAGAGCCAGGTTGTGTCCTAGGGATTATCTATGAGTTGTGTCTAGTAGAGTCCTGATTATGGGTGTGTAGCGCGCCACATTTATAATCAGGAGGCTGCCTGACATTTAGAGTTGTTACCTTCTTCCTAAATCTAGATCGTGCGTAGAGTTGAGTCATAAGTGTTCGTCCCTAACATTCGCCTTATTTTCCTACAGCGATGCCTTCGACTAGGAAGCAAACAACTAGTAGACGGCTTGGTAAAGATACTGGAGAGGGTACCAGTCAGGTGCCCCAAGCTAGAGAAGGCCAAAGTGAGCCTCAGAGCGAGATGCCGTCTTGGACCTCATCTACTCCGCCTTCCCCAGAGGACATTAGAAGCCACCCAGCATCTCTAGTTCCTCTATTTGGTACTACAGACCAGGACTTGCAGACTGCGGTACAGTTGTTGACTAGCTTGGTAGCTTCTCAGACTCAGAGGCAGAACACCGGTGCTGCTGATAGACCGGCTAGTACCAGAGTTCGTGATTTTACTAATCTAGATCCCCCAGTGTTTACCGGGTCAGACCCCAAGGAGGACCCGCAGACTTTTATTGATCAGATTCATCGTACACTGCGGGTTATGCATGCCAGTGATACGAAGGCAGTAGAGTTGGCTTCTTATCGGTTACGGGATTTAACAGTTTTCTGGTATGACAGTTGGGAAAGATCCAGGGGACCGAATGCTTCCCCACCTGTGTGGAAAGAATTTTTTGAAGCATTTCATCGTCACTACCTGCCAGTTGAGGTACGACGAGCTAGAGCTGATAAATTCTTGAACCTTAGACAAGGTAACATGAGTGTGCGAGAGTACAGTATGCAGTTTGATTCTTTAGCAAGGTATGCTCCCCATATGGTGGCCGAGATGAGTGATAGGGTTCATTTGTTCGTGAACGGATTGGGACCATATCTGATATATGAGTGCACGACAGCTTCCCTGATTGAGGGCATGGATATTTCCCGTATTCAGGCTTATGCCCAGACCCTAGAGGATCGTAAGCGCCAGCAGAGGGCAGATAAGGAGCAGGATAGGAGCCAGCATAAGAGGAAGAGATCTACAGGGTATTCTGGTGACTTCAAAAGTAGTGTCAGGACCCAGTCTTCGAGAAGTTCGGCGCCACCTGTAGCTAGTGCCCTTCCACAGTTTCAGAGACCTCGATATGATCGACTTCCCTATTCGGGTCCAGGTCAGAGCTCGCGGGCATCAGGCTCGCAACATCACAGGGATACTAGTCAAATGAGACCCCTAACGCCACGTTGTGATCAGTGCGGCAAGGCTCATTTTGGACTATGCCGTCGAGGTTCTGATACATGTTATTTTTGCGGACAGCCTGGTCATATCATGCGGGATTGTCCTAGCAGAGGAGGTGGTGTTATGGCTCAGCCGACTAGATCTGTGTCTAGTTCTTCCTCATCAATTCGACCTCCAGTACGGGGTTTTCAGCAGCCAGCAGATCGTGGTAGAGGTAGAGGTGCAATGCCGAGTTCGAGTGGTATTCAGAATCAAATATATGCTCTAGCAGGTCGAAAGGATCTTGAGTCATCTCCAGATGTTGTTACAGGTATATTATCAGTGCTTTCTTATGATATATATGCGTTGATTGATCCCGGATCTACATTATCATATGTTACATCCCTTGTGGTTGATAAGTTTGGCATCGAACCTGAATTAATAAGTAAACCATTTGAGGTATCTACTCCGATAAGGGAATCTATGATTGCTAGAAGGGTATATAGAGGTTGTACTGTGACGTTTTGTAGTCGTCAAACCTCGGCAGATTTATTTGAATTAGAAATGGTTGATTTCGATGTAATAATGGGAATGGATTGGTTGGCCTCATGTTATGCAAATGTTGACTGTCGTACAAAGATGGTTAGATTTCTATTTCATGGTGAATCCATCATTGAATGGAAGGGGAACATTGCTACGCCGAAAGGTAGGTTTATTTCCTATCTTAAGGCAAGGAAGATGATCTCAAAGGGTTGCATCTATCATCTTGTTCGCGTTATGGATGCGGAGGTGAAACCACCTACTCTACAATCAATTCCCATAGTCGATGAATTTCCAGATGTTTTTCCAGATGAACTCCCAGGTCTTCCTCCTGAAAGGGAGATTGAGTTTGGCATTGATGTGTTGCCTGATACTCACCCGATCTCTATCCCTCCATACAGAATGGCCCCAGCAGAATTGCGAGAGTTGAAGTTGCAGCTAAAGGACTTGCTGGATAAGGGCTTTATTAGGCCTAGCACTTCACCTTGGGGTGCGCCAGTCTTGTTAGTGCGAAAGAAAGACGGGTCATTGAGGATGTGTATCGATTATCGACAGTTGAATAAGGTTACTATAAAGAATAAATATCCACTTCCAAGGATTAACGACCTGTTCGACCAACTTCAGGGTGCCAAGTATTTTTTCACGATTGACCTACGCTCAGGGTATTTCCAGGTGAGGGTCAAGGAGAAGGATATTTCAAAAACAGCCTTTCGGACGAGATATGGGCATTTCGAGTTCTTGGTGATGTCGTTTGGGCTAACAAATGCCCCGGCAGCTTTTATGGATCTCATGAATACCGTATTCAGGCCTTATCTTGATGTGTTCGTGGTTTTATTCATTGATGACATTCTAGTGTATTCCCGTTCAGAGACAGAACATATGGGCCACTTGCGGATAGTATTACCCTTTGGGATCGCAAGTTATATGCGATGCTCTCCAAATGTGAATTCTGGCTGAACTCAGTAGCATTCCTAGGCCATGTGATATCTGACGAGGGTATTAGTGTCGACACTCAGAAAATCGACGCTGTGAAGAGTTGGCCAAGACCCACAACACCGTCAGAAGTCCGTAGCTTTCTAGGGCTAGCAGGATATGACAGGAGGTTTGTAGAAGGGTTTTCCTCTATATCGGCACCATTGACTAAGTTAACACGAAAAGCTACCAAGTTCCAGTGGTCTGACGCTTGTGAACGTAGTTTCCAGGAGCTAAAGAATCGGTTGAACTCCGCGCTAGTGCTTACTCTTCCAGAGGGAACAGAAGGGTATGTGGTATACTGTGATGCTTAAGGTGTAGGTTTGGGGTGCGTACTGATGCAACATGGGAAGGTGCTTGCTTACGCATCAAGACAATTGAATAAGCATGAAAAGAATTATCCAACCCATGATTTGGAATTGGTTGCAGTAATATATGCTTTGAAGATATGGCGGCACTATCTATACGGCGTCTATGTTGACATCTACACAGATCACAAGAGTTTGCAGTACCTCTTCAGTCAGAAGGAGTTGAATTTGAGACAGCGACGTTGGCTCGAATTACTAAAAGACTACGACATCGAGATATTGTATCATCCCGGTAGAGCCAATGTCGTAGCAGACGCCCTCAGTCGTAAGTCAATGAGAAGCTCAGTGCACATTGGAGCAGGTAGATGGGGGTTTACTAAAGAGCTTCATCAGCTGGCCAATATGAGAATTAGACTATTAGACTCTGAGGATGGAGGTGTTATTGTACATAATACATCAGAATCATCTCTGGTAGCCAAGGTAAAAGCACGGCAATATGAAGATCCCACCCTGGTACGATTGAGAGAGGGCATTCAGCAGGGTAAGATTTCAGTTTTTGAGATCGGAGGGGATGGAACACTGAGATATCAGGGCCGATTATGTGTGCCTAATGTGGTAGAGTTGCGAGAGAAGATTATGAAGGAAATTCATCAATCCCGATATTCCATCCATCCCGGTTCGACAAAGATGTATATGATGTCAAAGAGCTGTATTTGTGGGATAGCATGAAGAAGTCTATTGCAGAATTTGTAGCCCAGTGTCCCAATTGTCAACAGGTAAAGATAGAACATCAGAAACCCGGTGGATTGCTTCAGGATATACAGATTCCAACTTGGAAATGGGAGGTGGTTAATATGGACTTTGTTATTGGATTACCTCACTCTTATCATAAGTTTGACTCCATCTGGGTGATAGTGGATCGGCTTACAAAATGTGCCCATTTTCTGCCAGTTAAGGCAACTTACACAGCTGAAGACTATGCGAAGCTGTATATCAAGGAGATTGTTAGACTTCATGGTGTGCCGGTGTCTATTATATCAGACCGAGGGGCTCAATTTACGGCTAACTTTTGGAGATCTTTTCAAAAGGGTTTGGGTACACAGGTGAATCTCAGCACGGCTTTTCATCCGCAAACTGACGGACAAGCTGAACGTACTATTCGGACACTAGAAGACATGCTGCGAGCATGTGTTCTGGATAGGGAAATTAGGATGACCATCTTCCACTCATAGAATTTGCCTACAATAATAGCTACCACTCAAGTATTAAGATGGCCCCATATGAGGCACTATACGGGAGGAGATGTAGGTCACTAGTTGGATAGTTCGGCGAAACAGACTTATATGGGCCAGATTTGATCCACCAAGCCATCGAGAAGGTGAAGGTAATACAGGAACGATTGAAAACGGCACAAAGCAGACAAAAGTCTTATTCTGATGTCCGACGTCGTGATCTGGAGTTTGAGGTTGGTGATTGGGTGTTCCAAAGGATCTCACCAATGAAGGGTGTCATGCGCTTTGGGAAGAAAGGTAAGCTGAGACCAAGGTATATCGGTCCGTATAAAATTCTTCAACGAATTGGACGTGTGGCTTATGAGTTAGAATTGCCATCCGAATTGGAACTTGTCCATCCGGTATTCCATGTATCTATGTTGAGGAAATGTATTGGAGACCCTTCTCGAGTCATCCCTATCAAAGATGTACAAATTACAGAGGATCTATCATATGAAGAAGTACCAGTGGCTATACTATACCGACAAATCCGCAAGCTAAGAACAAAGGATGTAGCTTTCGTTAAGGTATTGTGGAGGAACAAGAATACGGAAGAAATGATATGGGAAACAGGGGATGAAATGAAATCTAAATACCCGTACCTATTCCAGAATGGAGATAACGAGGGAGCCGGAGGAACGCAGGACGCATTAAAAGGAGGAGCGTCTTTACGAGGTAAGCAATAACTGGAGGATACTCTTTCTTAATACAAATGGTAATATGCAGATCATGTACGTGTCTATAAATTTGCATAATCTATGAGGACCATGCGCTAAGTTAACTGCTTTCCAGTTTATCCTCTATTTATAAGAGAAACTCAACTGAAATCCACAATGAGTAAAATCCCAGTAAACCTTTACATTCGAGGCGAATGTTCCTAAGGGGGGCAGAGTGTTACAACCCATAATTTCGTACGTTAGATTGCGCCGTAAGATAGTCTACGTATAAGGTCCTAAGAACCGGAAAAGATTCTACAAAGTCAAGAAAAAAGCAAAGGGCTTCCCAAAGCTGGGTATGCTACCGCAAAACCCACATGCGGGCCGCATATCTAACACTGAAATTGCAGACCAAGGAAGATTTATGGACAAAGATCAGTGTCAGAAATATGGTCATAAGTGCGGTCGCATTTTCAAAATGCGAACCGCATATTATATCTAATGTATCGCAAATTGAAACAGATTTCTGAGCAGAAATCTATGTCAGGAATGCGGTCAGTATGCGATCGCATACTGAAAAGGCGGACCGCAAAACAGACCTCCTGGGTCGCAGAATGAGACAGATTTCTGGGCTGAGTTTCGCGTCCAGAATGCGAACCGCATGTTGGTTCTGTGATGTAAATGCAATTGCAGACCTGTAGGCGTCAGACACGTGCGTCACTTATTTGCCGACCTTTAAAAGGAGTATAGACCAGCTATTTCACCATTTCTAAAACCCAAAACCAAGTAGAACCCCCGGCGACCCCTTCTCAAAATCCCACACAAACCCTAACCAATTTCCCTCTCTTTCAAGTTCTAATTGGGGAGAGAAATCTGGAGATTGAAGAATTAGGGAAAAGCCCTAACTGATTTTCCTCTCGTTCAAGCCCTAATTGGGAGTAAAACCTAAAGGTTGAAGATCCAAGGAAGAGGGCTGAGTTATCCAACATGCAAGGTAAGTTACTGCACTCTTTCATACATTCTTCCTGGGAATTCTTGATAATTCGTTCTCCTGGGAATTCTTGATAATTCGTTCTATGTATGTAAGAACCCATGGGATGGTGATCGGAAGTCATGGGTTCAAGTTAATTACTGATAATGGACTGGGTTGTGGTTGTCTTGGGATGCTGTTGGGTTGCATGTCTTACTACTATTGTTGTGGAATTTTGGAGGAAGAATGGTGTGGAGAAACACCATATAAATTTAGGGTTGTGGTTGATTGTAACTATAACGTTTAGAGGATAACAATAGAATCGTTTCTTTCATTGTAGACTAAGGAATTGTGACAGTGCGTAGCTTGAAATTGGCGCAGAGAATACCAGGTATGTGAGACCGTCCCTTTCTTTCTTTTGCACGACTCTGATTATACATAATGCAATGAACGAGCCCTCAAGGATACTCTACTCTTAGAAGCTAGGAGCGCTTATATTGTTTTCCCTCTTTTGGGAGGATTGATGTGGGTTATTTCTTCGATCCTACGTCACTGGAAGTACAATTCCTATGAGTCCAGCATGCATTATCTATTTTACTCCACCGAGCCGCACTATAATCGGTCGGGCAGCCACCTATTGTGCAACTATATATAAGTATATGTTTTACTTTACCACTGATCAGTTGGGTATGATGATGATGAGGCCCATAGAGGCGTATGTATATGATGATGATGAGGCCCACAGAGGCTTGTATATATATATATACACATGATGATTTTTAAAAAAGGGATATATGTATATGCATATGCACGTCAGGCATTTCATGGTTAGTTGCCCTCAGAGGCACTCAAAAGGTACAGGTTGTATGTTTCTTATCTCGACGCATATTACTGTTCTTATATTATGATCTTCCTGCCTTACATACTCAGTACTTTATCCGTACTGACGTCCTTTTATTTGTGGATGTTGCATGTCGTGCTGCAGGTCCGGACAGACATATAGACGAGGCTCCCCCACCACAGTAGGCTGCCCAGTTCAGCGGATATTGGCGAGATCCATCCTTTGGACTTGCCATGGTCTTGGTATGCATTTTGTCATAGGCATTATGGGCATGTCGGGGCCCTGTTCCGACACAGGTTGCATCACTTATGTCTTGTAGAGGCTCATAGACAATGGGTTGACTTACGTACAGATGGAATTTCCTTGCCGGTGAATGTATCTTTTTGTTGTATAGTTTTTGCATGACGGCCGTGTCGGCCATGGTATATTATATATGTATGTTCATGTCATTGCATGGTATTTCAGCTGATATGTATGAATATGTCGTTATCGGAAAGTTTCAATCAATTATGATTATTGTTGCTATTCATACGGGCCTCATCGGCCTTATAGATAACAAGGAAAGTGAGATGAAAGGAATGCCGGCACTCAGCGAGTAGGGTCCGGGTGCCAGTCGCTGCCCTCCGGCTTGGATCGTGACACTGAACCACCAAGCTTCACTTTCCAAGGTCCCCATTTTCCACACGAAATAAAATATGCCACACCTGATTCCTCTAATCAGCCACCTCAGTATGATTACACAGTGGAAGCAGAGAAAACTGTCAAAAATCCCAAGCAAGAAGAGATGGTTCGGAAGTTGAGAAGCTTGGAGTAAAGCCTCAGGAATATGAAAGGCCCGAGTAGCCAAAAAAGTGTCTCCTACTCCGATCTATGCTTGTTTCCACAGGTGCATCTGTCGGTGAGTTTCGAAGCTCCGAAGTTTGAGAAATATGACGGGCATGGTTACCCGATTGCCCACCTAAAACGTTACTGCAACCAGGTAAGGGGTGCTAGTGTGAAGGAAGAGCTACTAATGGTTTACTTTGGTGAGAGTCTAACCGAAATCGCCTCTGAATGGTACATGGATTGAGAAATCTCCCACTGGTATGTGTGGGATGATTTGGCTGGGGATTTTGTGTGCCAATTCCAGTACAATGTGGATATTGCACCTGATAGGAACTCTTCGTCAAATCTAAAGAAGAAGTCCAATGAAGCTTCTGTGAGTATGCAATCAGATGGAGAGAACAAGCATCAAGAGTCAAACCTCCGATGCATGAGGTGGAAATGGTTAATGTGTTCTTACAAGCCCAAGAGGTCGATTACTTCCAAAACATGATATCGGCTATGGATAAGCCATTTGCGGAAGCTATCAAAATTGGAGAGATGGTAAAGAATGGGTTAAAAACAGGCAGAATCTTGAGCCAAGCCGCCCTTAAGGCCACATCACAGGCTATTCAGAACGGCTCGGAGAGTTTGGCAAATAGAAAGAAGAGAGAAGAGGGAGCCATGGTAGCTTTGAGTTTGAGGGGGGCCGAAGGATGTTCAACCAATCAAACATGCCTCTCATAACCCCACAACACTATTACCCACACCAAGATATTGCCTATGCTGTAGCACCGCCTCATTATGTGGTGAATGCATAATCCTATGTCTGGCCACAAAAATAACAAAATAGAGCTCCACCTCCTAGAAAATCCATCCCCAGAATGCCCATTACCAAGCACCATATAATCCTCGTCCTCAACAAAATGTACCCTAATATAACCCCGAATCTAAGGGAAACCCAGGAGAAATCAATTCATCCCTATTGGTGAACCATACTCAAGTTTATTTCAGACGCTGATCAGGTTGGGTCTACTACAACTTGTGACTCCAAACCGGCCAAACCCTGACTCCCTTTCTTATCGAGCTGATGCCATATGTGAATACCACTCGGGAGCAGTGGGGCATGATACAGAGGATTGTTGGACTATCAAAAGAGCAGTAGAGGACCTAATTGAGGTCAAGGCAATAGTGATTAGGGATGAAGAGGCCCCTAGTGTAACAAACAATCCTTTGCCCACTCACAACAAGGGGCTAGTCATTGACATGATTTGTGAAGACCAGGAGTTTAATCCGGTGCTGAAAGCCATTGTCACCATCGCCACGACTAAGGTGAAACCTAAAGCGGTCGCAGAGCCTGAGAAGAAAGTAACCCTGGTCCCTCTGGCTATTGAAACCAAATTTAAACCTGCTCTAGAAAAGAAATTGGTTCTCTATGTCCCGAAGTCATCGAGAGAAAAACAACTTGTCCTTAATGCCCCAAAGAAGGTTGATGAGAGAAAGCTTGCACTTAATGTACCCAAGTTGTACGTGCCAAGAGGGCCACCACAAGTAGAGCAAGGGCCAAGAATATCACCAAGGCTGACTGAGCCCGTGGTCATTAGCCTCGCGCCTCAAAGTCAAGTAAAAAATACTAAGGCAGTTCCCTGGAACTACAATAAAACTATTGTCACTCATAATGGGAAAGAGATTGCACGGGAGGTTAATGAAATTACCAGGTCCAGGAGTTATTACACCCTAGACGAATTGAGAAAAGCCACGTAAAACAGGGATAATCAAATGCCTCCAAAGAAGCCAAGCAGTGAAGAAGCTAAGGACTTTTTCATAAAAATGAAAGCTCCTGAGTACTCCAGAGTAGATCAACTCTGAAAGAATCCCTCATAAATATCGCTTTTTTCCCTGTTTCTAAGTTCAGATGACCACCGATAGGTGTTACTCAAAACCTTGAATGAGTCCTTCGTCCCAGATAAAACGATAGTGGTGCAGTTGGAGAGGATGACCGAAAGAGTTTTTGAGGTTAATAAGATATATTTTAGCAACAGTGAGTTTCCCATTGAAGGAGCTGCACACAACAAATCCCTTCACTTGACTGTCAAGTGCGAAGGGTACTATGTGAAAGGAGTTATGTTGGATGGTGGCTCAGTGGATATCTGCCTCTATCCACACTTCAAAGAATGAAAATCAACATGGACCGGATCCGTGCTAACAATGTGTATGTCCGCGTTTTCGACGGGATCAAGAGGGACACTATCGGGGAAATTGATTTGGTTTTGACTATTGGCCCAATATATTTTGAAGTAACCTTTCAAGTGTTAGACATGGATACATCTTATAACGTTTTTCTCGGCAGACCCTGGATACACGCTGCCGGAGCTATTCCCTCTGCGCTCCACAAAATGGTCAAATTTGAGCATAACAACCAAGAAATTGTCGTTCACGGGGAGGAAGAGCAATCCATCTATCGGGAACCATCAGTCCCATGCCTTGAAGCAAGAGAAGGTAGTGAGCATATTGTCTACCAGGCCTTTGAGATTGTGGTCGCCAACCAATTTGAAGAAGGGGCCCCATTGCCTCAGCCTTGTTTATCTAGTGCCTCAGTCATGGTCCCCACTCAAATGATCAGAAATGGGTACAAGCCTGGAAAGGGTTTTGGAGAATAGTTGTAGGGCATCACTGAGCCCACTAGCCAACTGAAAATGAGGGAACCTTCAATTTGGGCTTCCTTCCCTCCCGAGCTGACAAGAAATGGGCCAAAGAGCGCAAGGAAAATGGATGGGTTCTTTCAAATCCTATCCCACATCTCTGACAGTTCTTTGTCAAATCAAAATACGATGAAGAAGAGGAAGAGGCTTTCACGGCTAAAGAAATAGACGAGATCTGTTGAGATCTGAAAAAGATGTTGTATGAGTCAAACATGGTCTAGCCTGGGAAGGCACGAGCCGTGCCGAAGTGCAGTACATGGGCCCTGACTTTAAGCTCAAAAATTGAGAGGCTACCCCATTCCCTGTTAGACGGGAGGTAGTCTGTCTTGCTATTTTTTATGCATTCGGGCTATTTCCAGGTGTAACCCGAATGTTTTTACTTTAGTGTCTTACTTTACAATGTAACCCTTCTATCTTTTCAATTCAATGAAATGAAATTAATATTTCATCGTCTATGAATGTCTTTTGTCTTTTTTCGCCTTTGTTATTTTTCTTATCTTCTTTTTAGTTCATTTAATGCAAACTTTAATAAAATAACATTACATGCCTGCGGACTTCATGCCAAGATCCTAAAATTGTCTAAGTTATAGCAGGACTGAGCAACATCCAACAGCGTAAGTCCTTCTGGTTTGCACTAAAGTGGCTTTTAAAATAATGAATAAAGAGGCAGAATATGATAAAGATAAGGCTTTTAGGGAAATAAACAGAGAGATGGAACAATATAAGAATAAACCTAAGCCAAATCTAAATGAAGTCGAGCCGATTAATTTGGGAAACTCAGAAGAGGTCAGGGAAACAAAGATAAGTGTCTGTGCCGATGAGAAAATTAGGGACGCCCTGATCCAACTGTTATTTGAGTTCAAGGATGTGTTTGCATGGTCATATGATGACATGCCAGGACTGAGTGTTGATTTAGTTGTGCACAAACTTCCCACTTACCCCATATTTTCTCCTATCCAACAAAAGCAAAGAAAGTTCAAAATGGACATGGATGACAAGACAAATGAAGAGATCAAAAACAGTTGAAAGACAATGTGATTCGAGTTGTCCGATACACCACATAATTGGACAATGTCGTGGCGGTGCCGAAGAAAGACGGGAAAACCTGAGTTTGTGTTGATTATAGGGATCTAAACAAAGCAAGCTCTAAAGATAACTTCCCTTTGCAGAATATCCATATCCTCGTCGATAACTGAGCTAAACATGAGATACAGTCCTTCGTGGATTGTTATGCCGGAACCATCAAATCCTGATGGACGAGGAAGATGTAAAAAAGATCGCTTTTACTATGCCCTAGGGCACATACTGCTACATGGTCATGCCTTTCGGTCTAAAGAATGCAGGGGCAACTTACATGAGGGCCTGGACCACTATATTCCATGATATGATGCATTAGTAAATCGAAATGTATGTGGACGATATGATTATCAAGTCTAGAATGGAAGATAATCATGTGCGAGATTTGAGGAAGTTTTTCGAAAGACTTTAGAGGTATGATCTGAAACTGAATCCAACTAACTATGCATTTGGAGTTTCCATTTGGGAAACTTCTGAGGTTCATAGTTAATCGGAGGGGCATTGAGTTGGATCCATCAAACATAAAGTCCATTCTAGATTTTCCACCTACGAAAAGCAAGAAAGAGGTCATGAGCTCACTCGGAAGATTGAACTACATCAGCATGTTCATTTCTCAACTCACTACAACTTGTGAGCCATATTTAAGCTTTTAAAGAAAGACGCAGCAGTCAGATTAAATGCCAAGAAGCTTTTGATAAGATCAAGGATTATCTGTTGAACCCTCCTGTATTGGTTCCGCCCTAGGCAGGAAGACCTTTATTCCTATACTTGACGGTCCTGGAAAAATTTTTTGGATGTGTCTTGGGGAAACATGATGTAACACGGAAGAGAGAACATGCAATTTATTAATTGAGCAAGAAGTTCTCCAGTTATAAAATTAAGTACACTCTGTTGGAAAGCACCAGTTGCGCCCTAACTAGGATCGCTTAGAAGCTGAGGCATTAATTTTTGGCTTACACTACTTACCACATCTCCCGAATGGATCCCTTGAAATAAATATTCTAGAAGTCGATGCCGATGGGAAGATTAGCAAATTGGCAGATCCTACTCACTGAATTTGTCATTGTCTATGTCACTCGCAGTGCAATGAAAGCCCAAGCCTTGGGGGATCATCAAGCTGAAAACCCGGTTGATGATGAATACCTGCCTTTGAACACTTACTTTCTGGATGAGGAAGTAAGTCCAGTTGAAGTGGTTCTAGAAAAATGTGATGCTTGGAAAATGTTCTTTGATGGGGCTATAAATGCAAAAGGTGTAGGGATTGGGGCAATCCTTTTTTCGCCCATAGGTCAGCAATATCCAGCCACAGTCTGACTTTGTTTCTTCTGTATCAATAACAACGCTAAATATGAAGCCTGCTTAATAGGTATGAACATGGTAATTGTTGTCGATGTGCATGAATTATTGATCATGGGAGATTCTGACTTGCTTATCCGACAAGCTCAAAGTGAATGGAAAACCCGAGACATCAAACTCATCCCATATAGACAACATGTGGAAGACCTTAGCAAACAGTTCAAGTCTATTGAATTCAAGTACATTCCTCAATTCCATAATGAGCGAGCAGATGCACTATCTACTTTGGCTTCAATGATCCCATATTTGGGTAACACTCAGATTGATCCCTTAGAAATTCAAGTTCGAGAAAGGCACGGTTACTATAATGCAGTTGAGATAGAATCGGATGGCACCATAGTACCATGATATCAAAACAAAATTGAAAATAAAAGACTATTCGGAACAAGCAAGCGAAGACCAAAAGAGGACTATCAGATGACTTGCCAGTAGTTTCTTTCTAGGTGGAGAAATCATGCACAAAACAACTCCAAATCTGAATCTGTTGAGATGTGTAGACTCCCGAGAAGCCGAGAGGATCATGAGTGAAATGCATCGGGGAGTATGTGGCCCCACATGAATGGCTACGTCCTCACTAAGAAAATAATCTGAGCAGGTTATTATTAGATGACCATGAAAAAGAATTGCTTCAGTATCGTTCACAAGTGTCATCAGTGTCAGATACAAAGTGACCTGATTCACTCGTCGCCTTCAGAACTACATCTCATGTCTGCTCCTTGGTCGTTCGTCTCTTGGGCCATGGATGTTATTGGACCAGTCAAGCCGAAAGCTTCAAATGGCCACAGATTTATTTTGGTTGCCATCAATTGCCTCATAAAGTGGGTTGAAGCGGACCTTCAAAGCTATCACTAAGAAAGCAGTGGTAGATTTTGTGCATTCTAACATTATCTGGCATTTTGGTATTCCTAAAACTATCATTACGGATAATGCCGCAAATCAAAAGAGCCACTTGATGAGAGAGATATGCGAGCAATTCAAAATTACGTATCACAATTCTACTCCTTATCGGTCCAAGGCCAATGGCACCATTGAAGCTGCAAACAAGAACATTAAGAAGATCCTTAGGAAACTGGTCTAGGGTTCCAGGAAGTGGCATGAAAATCTTCCTTTCACACAATTGGGATATCGCACAGCCATGCGCACATTAGTGGGAGCCATTACTTACTTATTAGTTTATGGCACTGAAGTCGTATACCAGCAAAAGTTGAAGTTCTCTCTCTTCGGATCATTGTCGAAGCCAAGATTGTGGATGAGGACTGCGTTAAGACCCGATTGGAAAAATGAACCTTGATAGATGAAAAACAATTGGCCGTAATTTGTCACGGGCAATTGTATCAATAAAGAATGGCCCGCGCCAACAGCAAGAAAGTGCGATCCAGGAAGTTTGAAGTGGGCAACTCGTTTTGAAGCATATCCTTCCACATCATGAAGAAGCTAAAGGAAAATTTGCCCCATATTGAAAAGCTCCATACTTTATCACAAGAGTATTGCCAAAGGGAGCGTAGTCTTGAGAGACATCGAAGGAAATGTCCTCGAGACAACTGTCAATACACATGTAGTCAAAAAGTACTATGTTTGACTTATCACTCGGCATTAATGCTCTCCGGTTGGGATGACTAAAGCTTCATTCTCACTATCCAAACACCATTAACCATTTTGTAAACCCTTTGAGCCGGTTACCTTTCTTGATTACCCTTTTGGAAACCTTGTTGTGTACGAAAAAGAGAAAAGAAAAAGAAAAGAGAAAGAAAAAAAAGGAAAGAAAAAGAAAAACAAAACAAAAACAAAAACAAAGTTCATATTAATTGAACTACGTGCGACCTGATTCCGAAAGAATACGTAGGCATCCTAACTCAAAGGTTCGGTCGCACCAAACAAAAAATCCACATTCCTCCAAAGGTAAAAATTGGGGCAGCATTTATGATATTTTGGCTATGGTTTCGCCTGAAAGGTTCCAAAGATATATTTCAATCCAAATTCTTTTTACCCATAACCCTTTCAAGACTTTCTAGCTAATCAACGTGAATTTTTAAAGATCAGAGGTCATGGACATTTGGACTTAGTGTCATAAAAATGAGAGAAAGGAAATGAGAGAGTCTTATTGGTGAAAACCCTCACGGGCACCGTAAGGCGATGGTAAATAGAGTAATAAAAATGAGAGGGTCTTATTAGTGAAAACCCGCAAAAGGCACTATAAGGCGACGGTGAGAAGAGAATGAGAGAGATCAACTAGTGAAAACCTGCAAAGGGCATTATTGATCGAAAAGAGGATCCACACAGCTACGGCATCAACACATTCCTGAGCAGGGTTTCTCGGTTCAAGATAAGAGAAGTGATAAGTGTTTGAGAGTCAGGCAATTTACATAAACTAGGCATCCAGTCCAAGAGACATATCATGTTCACTGAAGTCCGCATGTACTCGCAGATAAGTCCTTCTATTGGTTCTCTAAAAGGGACACCTCTCGTTTAAACTCATTCTTTTCTTCATTTGTTTATTCACCTGTACAATTGAAGTTTTCTTCGAATCTCTTTTTGTCTAAATTTGTTCCAAAAATAAGGCAAAGAAAAGACGGCATGACCGATTACAGGGATCTTATTTAAAGTGAGCTAATATATGCAAAAGGCACTCAGCCTCGGCAAAGACATCAAGTCGACCCCGTCTGTCCATGATTGACAGATACTCTGAGATTGAAAACATTGATAGATAGAAGTCAAATTAAAATGCCGTCAAAGGCAAAATAAAGTTGAAAAGGGTCAACCGCTATTGCGCAACTAACCATCTTTGAAGAGTCAAAGGTTCCTCGGGGCCATAAATGTAATTGGTATTCAGGAAACGGCCGATTGCAGTTGAAACCATCATCCAACGAAGATGGGCCGAGATCAAGAGTCCGAAACACTCAGGCCACAAGCCAACCAGCAATCCAAACTAACAATTATTTTTTGTTGAAAAACAGGAAAAATGCACAATGCAGGAAAAACAACCTTGCGAGAAGCGGTAACCACTAAAAGGAAAATCATGCAGAGATTAAAAATAGCTCTGCAACCGCTCAAAAGGGAAATCTTCTCAAATTTATTTCCCACATTTTGTTTCACATCCTTAAATGCATTCAAACTCGTGTTAGTATAGGGTACACCAATCCCTAGATGCATTTTCCAACATAGGGTACATAACTCCCTAGTTGATGATTTTGTAACATAGGGTACACCACTCCCTAGTCTCCTTACTAGTATAAGGTAAACCAATCCTAGTTGTGTTTTCCAACATAGGGTACACCACTTCCTAGTTGATGATTTAAGACATATGGTACACCACTCTCTAGTCTCTTCACCAGTATAGGGTACACCAATCCCTAGCTGTGTCTTCCAACATAGGGTCCACCATTCCCTAGTTGATGATTTTTAGACATAAGGTACACCACTCCTAGTCTCTTTACCAGTATGGGGTACACCAATCCCTAGCTTTGTTTTCCAACTTAGGGTACACTACTCCCTAGTTGATAATTTTTAGACATAAGGTACACCACTACCTAGTCTCTTTAACAGTATAGGGTACACCAATCCCTAGCTGTGTTTTCCAATGTAGGGTACACCATTCTCTAGTTTATGATTTTTAGACATAGGGTACACCACTCCCTAGTCTCTTTACCAATATTGAGTACACCAGTCCCTAGCTGCTTTCCAACATAGGGTACATCACTCCCTAGATGATGATATTTTAGGCACAGGGTATACCACTCCCTAATCATTTTACCAGTATATGGTACACCAATCCATAGCTATTTTTCCAATGCAGGGTACACCACTCCCTAGTTGATGATCTTAGATATAGGGTACAACCATTTCCTCGTCACATGTTAGCACAAGGTACATCATTCCCTAGTCGCATTCTCAACATAAGCTACACCAATTCTTAGTTGAGGCATCATTTTGACAATAAGGGTACACCATTCCCCGAAGAATCATGATTTCCCCAGGGTATACCATTCACGATATTTTATTTCTTTTAATAAAAGAAGTAGTTTAGAATTTTATTTCAATAAATTATGAAATTTTCCTAGTGAAAACTAGGTATTTGTTTTGCTATCTGAGCAAGCCATACCTCAAGGAGCAAGGTTTAAAGATGACCAAAAGAAGAATTTCTAATCCAGAATAAAAGAAAAGAAGTCAACTCAAGATGAAAAGCGGATAGAAAAGGACATGGATTGCTCAATACATGATTAAAGTCACGAGCATTACACCAGTAACGATCTAACCGGCCGTTTTGACCTCTATCACGTTGCTCTACAGTCTGAGGCCTCGAGTAGCTTCACTTCATATTTTATGACTACTACGTGTGCTCTGGATTGAATTCCGGGAAGTTCGGAGTGGTTACGGAAGGAAAATTCTCATTTCGTAAGCTTTGAGTTAGAAGAGATGATCAAGGTTAGACGTTTTGAGTAAACGAGCTCAGAATTGAGATTTGAAGGTTCCAATAGGTTCGTATGATGCTTTCAGACATGGGTGTGTGTTCAGGTTGAGTATCAGGTGGTCCGGGAGCATTTCAACGCTTATTATGGAAGGTTCGCATTTTTAAAGTTCAAGAATTTCTTGAGTTTGATTTGAAGTGAATTTTGATGTTGGTCTGTTTGGGATTCCGAGCCTTAGAATAAGTTCGTATCTTGATTTATGACTTGTACGTAAAGTTTGGCGTTATTCCGGAATATTTTGATATGATTCGAATGCGTTCATCGAAGTTTGGAAGTTGGAAGTTGAAAAAATGATTTTGATCGTCGATTCATGATTTTGATGTTATTTGTGGCATTTCAAGCCTTTGGATAAGTTTGTACAAGGTATTGGGACTTGTTGGTGTGATTGGACAGGGTCCCAAGAGCCTCAAGTGTGATTCGAGGTGGTTTCGAACCAAGTTTGGATGATTTGCTGTTGCTAGTTGCTGGTGTCTGATTTTGTTCTTCACGAATGCAAAGGGATTCATGCGTACAAGAAGAAGGATTTTGAGGCTGTTGGGATTTTCCCATCGCGAACGCGACTTGGTGGTCGCGAATGGGAAGAGGAAGGGGAGCTGGGGCCTGCCAGGCGTTAAGCCTTCGCGAATGCGACTCGTGGCCCGCGAACGCAAAGAGTAGGGTCAGAAGGCTTCATTAACATGCCCTTTGGTTGCGAATGCGTAGAGTTTTGGAGGCAGTGAATTTTTAGCCTTCGCGATCGCGAAGGACGGGCCTGGGCAGACTTGATTTATACGGGATGTGGCCCATATTCTTTCATTCTCTCTTGATTTGGGCGATTTTTGAAGAGTTTCAGGGGGAGATTTTCATCATCTATTGCAAGGTAAGTAATTCCCACATAATATTAGTTAAATACATGGATTATATGTGGATTTAAACATGGAAATTAGTAGAAATTATAAAATTTTGAAAGAAACTAGAAATTGGTATTTTTGGATTTTTACCATGAAATTGGACATGGAATTGGGAATACATCATATATTTGAGTTCGTAATGTTATGGGTAAAGTTTATCTTCGAAAATTTTTGGAATCCTGGCACGTGGGCCCAAAGGTTGACTTTATTGACTTTTCGAGAGGAGTTGGAAATTGTTATAAATTGATTTATTATGAGTATTAGAGTATATTTTTATTGGTTTTCACTTTGTTTGACTAGTTCGGATCGATGGGCATTTGGTTTGAGGTGTTAGGGAGGCGTTGGAGCTGGTTGTGGAACTTCGGAGCGAGGCAAGTCTCCTGTCTAACCCTGTGAGAGTAAATCTACCCTGCAGGTGTTATATTCTTATGTGCTACATGTTGTGGGAGCTACGCACGTATGAGGTGACAGGTATCCGTGCATATGTTATAATTTATGATTAGGTCCGGGTAGACCTAGTTGCACGCGATGCTATAATTATACTATTTGAGTTATCTTTGCTCGTTTAATTCCTTTATTTCGCGTTGCGACTTGAGACTAGACTTGCATAGGGCATAGACTCGCTATTGTAGAGATGTGACAAGCCACTTGATAATCCGCGGAATAATTTGTGTTTTCCCTTACGAAATTCTTGCCCGTTGTGCGTTTTCATTGAAAAGCTTCTTTATATTTCATAACTCAGACGTATCTTTGTGAGTGGGTCAAGGACCGATTAAAGTATCATATTCTCATGGGAGCGGGCCGTTCGCCTCGGCAGTATAATAGATGCATCTATGATTTGTGTCGTTCGACTCTCAGCAGTGCACACAGTATTTTGGATCGGGTCGTACGACCTCGGCATTTCTATAAGTACTCTTATGGGATCGGGCCATTCTCCTCGGCAGCGTCGTGCGTAATATTTGGCAAAAAGCTTCGAGTTGTGACGATCTATCTGGTGGGACCATTTTCCATATATACTCTAGTTGAGGAGGTGACCAATAATTGAGGGCTTGCGTTTACTATTCAGAGAAGGATCGTACCACGTGCTTAGCTTTGTTTACATTGTTTGCCTCATACTTGTTTCCTTTTGGTTGTACCAGATTTATTGGACCGCTAGTAAGTGTCGATGTCGATCCCTCGTCACTACTTCTACGGGGTTAGGCTAGATACTTACTGGGCAGAGACGCAGCTATTGCGGGCACTTTACGGTGAGCTGCATTCCATGTTACGATCCGCAGCATATAAAGTCTCCATCAGAGTTATTTATGTTCTCCTGTCTAACTTGTATTCCAAACAGATGTTGTATTTTATTATACTTCTTAGTAGATGCTCATGCACTTGCGACACCAAGTTTTGGGTATTCCTACAGGATGTCATTATTGTAGTTCACATAATTATTATCATTTCACCTTGTAATTCATATTTTATACAAAAATTACAAAATAAAATCACGGTTTTTCTGCGAGTGCCAGATCTTACTTTACTTATTTAATGGAATTCATGATTTAGAAAATAATAAAATAAGTAACTAAGTTGATTAATCATTGTTGGCTTGCCTGACGGCGGCATTAGGCGCCATCACGAGCTATAGTGAATTTTGGGTCATGACAACACCCTCTATTTTTATTAGAGAAGAAGCCATAGAGGAGTGAAGATCAAGATTTTGCATAAAGAAAGACTCAAGATCAAGATTTGGAAGACTTGTAGATAGGAATTTTGTAACTTATAGCTGATTGGCTTGATCGGTTTATTTTGATTTTGATTTGGTGTAATACAGAGTTCAACAAGCAATAACAGCAGCAACAACTGTGAAATCACAGCCTTTCGGTAGTCCCAGCTACCAAAACATCCAGAACTACACTGGCCTGATTCCTTTATAGCCAGGATATGTACGCAACCTCAGAAGCAAGGTTTGGTCTAACCTTTTCAAAATACTTCCTCATGGAGTACTAAACAGGAAAAAATAAATCACGATTGCTCACTTTATCTTTTTTTCTCTCTCCATGTTCTCGTGCAAAAATGGACAGTTGTGAGCACATAATTTTTGTCCTATGATTAAAAATTACTCTTAAAAGGTCAAAAAAATAGTTTTCCTATTTTGTTGATTTTTGTAGAATTTTGAAGATTTTTCCTTATTTTTTTGTTTACATTTTAGATTCCTTGCATCAATAGGAGCATCTTAAAATTCATGAAAATAACCTAAAAAAAAATTTTGTCTTTAGTCCTTGCTTTTAGGATCTTAATTACATTTTAGGATTTAATTACATTGTTAAAAGTATTGTTCAAATACAGAAAATCACAAAATAGTCATCTTCTTTGCATTTTAGCTTAATTAATTAATTAACTTAAATTGATAATTGACAACCTTAGTTAGTTAAATTGTTAGATGGAATAGGTAAATAGGTTAATTAGTTTTAAATTAGGCATTGTTAAGTTAAAGTGGCTAAATTAAAAAATAAATTGGTTAATTAATTAAAAGAAAGAAGAAAAGAAGGTTGCTCAAAACTGGGCCAATTTCCAAACGGCCTCGTTAGTCCCATTTAGTTCAAGGACCCGTCCAACCCATCCCTTACCTGGCCTGCCCAGCGGCACCGTCTCAAACTACACCTTTAGTTGTGCAAACAACATTGTTCCCCTTTTACTAGCAACTAAAACAACTAACATTTCCCCTATTTCATTAATCCAATCATTTTCCTACTATATCAAACCATAGTCATCCCTCCCTTCCCTTCTTCTCTCCCCATCTTCCACCCAATTTCGCCCGCTAGAAATCGTCTACGGCGGCACATCGTTACCAAATCACTTCAAAATATTACCCTATACTCCTAGCCTCACCTTCTTTCCAAATCTACCATCTATTTCTCAAAAAGATCCCCCAATCCTCTTGATTAGAGGATTTGAGAATCGAGACTCAACCTTTTCTGCCCCTTTTTATGAATTACCCTCAATCCAGCCCCCTGCCCTTGAATCTTACAACAAACGATAGGTCTATGAAAGACCTATCGTTTGGTGTTACTGTCTCCCTTTAATTTCGACGGGCAAAATGTCGCAGACTAGCGTTGACTGGCCGGATTCCTCCAATTCTTTACTTCTCTCTTTACACAGTTTGCAAGTGCTATTGTTATATGTAGCACTGGCCAAAATAGAGAATTACTGGCCAGTGCACATATAGCAATAATACTTGCTTGCCGGAGTTTGTTGATTGCTGGAGGTTTTCTGACCGGCATTGAGGGGCATCGATTGGTAATCTCTCTATCTCTTCATTATTTCAGACTAATTACTCCACTGTTGATCTCAATGAACCTTTATCTGCCTATTTTTAGTTCAATTTAGTAAAAACTTAATTAATTAATCTTGTGTCTACGTGATTAGATTAATAGTTTATTACATGTTTTAATTAGGTTAACTGCAAATTAAATTTGTATTGATGATGATTGTTTTGGTTTCAATTGGTGCATAAAGTGCAATTGGGTTTTCCATTCGGTTATAATCATAGAAATTGGGACTTTCTTGTTTGACAGACAGACCCACTGAGTATAGACTCGCTAAGTCGGGGAAATAGTAGCCATGGGCCTATTGGCTAAAGGCCCAGGCAGTTGCTAGTAGATGAATGTAAAGACATGGGTCAAAAAAGGTAATTGGGGAATTACACTTAGAGAATTTTATTGTTAACAGCTAGGAAACTTCTAGGAAAGGGCTTAAAAGGACTGATTAGCAATAAAAGAAGTAAAGAGGTCGACTCTGAAGCCCTTAGGGATTAAAAACAGAAAATTAAAAGGGGGGGCGGGGAAATGAAATGAAAAACTGAAAAGAAGCCCTTGGAGTTCTAGTCTATGAAAAAGGTGCTTCTCCTGTTATTTGGGGGAGACTTAGCTGCTGTAAAACTGGCTAAACATCTGAAAATAAGGAGTTTCAAAAGAAAAGAAAGAAAACAAAAAGAGAGAAATTTCTATACCTATATTAGTTCCTGTCACCTGTTTTCGCATTTTTTGGGTTTCCAAGAATCGATTAAAGTCCAAAACATTGTTGTTGATTGCTGGAATTGTTGCTGAGCTCCATCCAAATCTGTTTCTGGGCTTTATTTGATATTTTTTCTAGTTTTTCTTGCGTTGAATAGGTAAATGCAAACATCCTTGTATTTGTGTTTTCCTTCGAATGAAAAGCTTTAGATTTCTATGAAATTTGGCCTGATTTGTTGAATTCTCATGCTAGTATAGCAATATGAATTGATTTGCTTTCATTATTTGATATATTACTCCAAAAAATGGACTAAAGTGGACTGTAAAATCATGTGCTTTCTCTGTTAAGTTCTGCTACTGATTTTCCTATATCATGGTTTGATTAAACATGAATTCTAGACTTGAAACATTTATAATATCTTGTTTAAGTGACTTTCTGTAGCAAATCATAATGAGGAAAGGCTACTGTTCCAGTGGATATGGTTGTCGTTCATAGATTTGGCCACCCATTGGTTAAATTTACAGATCTCAAAGCTAAAAAAGGGTCACCGGAAATGTTTGGGGTCACTGATCATATCAGGATTACAATGTTATTTTAGATAAACCAGTACTTTTAGCTAATGAGTGTTGTATGCCATGGAATGTTGTTGAAGTGGTTATAATTGTAGACGCTGGGGAATTCTAGTTAGTTTTGAAGTTTAAATGCAAAATTCATTGTAATTATTTCTTATGTTAGTATGAAATTTAGATTTGTATGGGAGTGTCAATTGACTTTAAAATAGCCGTTTCTGCAATTGTCGATCACTAGTTGTAATTTGGGCCATGGCCATACTCCGATGGGCTCGCCAATGGACTTGGGCTAGATGGACTCCGAGCCCATTTTTCACTTTCTTCTAAGTGATTAAAGGTCCAAAAGAATCTACCATTACTCTTGAGTACATTCCAAGTCCAGGGAATATGTGATACACGAAATTGGGGTTCTTTGCCAAAGCCCTGTTAAATGTTACAAATTCAACCTTGTAATTCAAACTGTAAAATGACACGTTTAATGTCAGCATTAAATTCCATCGGTTCTTTGGTTATTTTAAACAATTCTGATCTCATAGTCAAACAATTTCATAATTAATCAAGTTACTCCTATTTGTTTAAGCCCTTAGCGGGTTATCCTATAATGTTATACGATAGAAAAGAAGTTTGGAAATTAATTATTAACACAAGTTTATCTCATCAATTCTGTATCTCCTCCACAAGATCATTCCATAATTCATGGCCTTACATCAATCTCAAAGTAGATTAAGTAGTGAATTTATCAATCGTTAGCATGATTTAGGCATGTTCTAAAATCAATTATCGTGATTATGTATACATTCGTGTGACATAATTACGATTCCCAAAATTAAAATCAAAGTATGCGTTTGTGCAACTTTGGGCAAAAAAATCTTAGTAAAAATAACGCCTTATTAATTGTGTCCACGTACGCGTGACATGATTTGTGATACGTCAAACAAAACGGTCACACATACATGTGATTTGTTTCAAGATAATACCATAATCATAATAACAAAGTAATTTAAAAGCGATAAAAGGTAAAAATGTACGTCGGTTTTAAAACTTGTAATAATAAAATAATTAAGTCAAGTATGATTTTTAAGCAACTGTGCTAAAACCACAGAACTCAGAAGTGCCTCACGCCTTCTCTCGGGTTACACACTTTCTTACCAGGTCTTTTGTATTTTGCGGACCACAAACAGAGTCAAATTTTCATGAATTGGGATTTAAATAAATTGGTGCCTTGGAATACCATAAACAAACAATTCTAAGTGACAACTCTTAAAATTAGAATAAATAATCCCTTTTCAAATAATGTCACTTAAATTGAAAATGATCCTTTCTTTCCTCAATCCCCAGGGAAAAAGAGGTGTGACATGACATAACTCAAATATCAAATGTGATAAATCTCAGCTACACATGACCATAATTGTCTCAATAGCTCTCCCAAAAATGGGGTGTCACAACTAGTCACAAGCATCTAAACTGAATACAAAGTCTGTGCGGAAATAACGAGGACGCAAAAGACATATATAAAGAGTAGGGAAGGGGAACTCCATGTGCTGCGTATCGGATCAAGTAAGCTGCTCACCGGAATGTCACCGAAAGCAATCCTACTTTGCTGGATGAATACCTCCAAATCCAGTCTCGGAACCTGCACAAAATATGTAGAAGTGTAGTATGAGTACAAAATACGGTACTCAATAGTATCGTGTCTAGCCTCGAAAAAATAGTAGCTAGAGGTCATAGTCAGACATACTAATAGCTCAAATATCATAAGAGGCATAATCAACATATGGAATAAAGAATGACATTATCAGTCAAGTCTACCAGTAAAACACAGTAAAGCTGGTGTATAAACATGTCTTTCCAAACAAGAAATAGCACCCAGTATTAGATATTTCAAGTCTTTCATACTCATGATACTAATCTAATAATTCATTTGGTTAATTAGAACCTGTGTTCAATGTTTGGATGTAATCCAGAATGTCTAAGCGTGATTTGAACTTGTTCGACGAAGTTTGAATATTCAAAATTTAAGAGAATGAATTGGTATTCGATTCTTGGTTTTGAAGTTATTTTTGGAGTTTCGAGACCTTGATAAATTTGAATATGTATTTGGACTTGTTGGTAGGATTGGACGAGGTCTCGAGGGACTCGGGTGTGATCTAGGGTGGTTTCAGACTATTTTCCTTTGATTTGCATAGATGATCTTCTGGTGTTTTTGATGTGCGTCGCATTCGCGGTCAGTGGGTCGATTTCATATAGAGTAATTTTGGTCTCTCGCATTTAGTGAATCATGTTCATGAGCTGGCAGTCCTGTCTGGGTAGAGTTGGGAGCAGATGCCCGTCGTTCACATTCTCATCCAACTACACTAAGCTGAAATACAATACGTTTGGCTTGTCTTCATAATACTTTTGGAGCATGGAAACATAAAATACCGGATGAAATCCTGACAAGCTAGGTGGAAAAGCAAGACTGTAAGACACCTCATCAACTATCTCTAAAACCTCAAATGGGCCAATATTCTAGAGCTCAACTTTTCCTTCTTCCCAAATCTTGTCACCCTCTTCATAGGAGAAATCCTAAAAGTACCTTCTCACTTTCCATGAAAACCACATCAGGAACCTTCTTATTAACATAACTCTTCTTCCTAGACTGAGCTATGTGAAGCCGCTCCTAAATAAACTTCACCTTAACAGAGCATCCTAAACATAATCTGTACCCAACAGCCTTGCCTTACCGGGCTCAAATCAACCAATAATAGAACGACATTGTCTACCATGTAAAGCTTCATACGGAGCCATCTGAATATTGGAGTAATAGTTTTTGTCATAAGCAAACTCCACAATGATAGGAACTGATTCCAATGGCCCCAAAATCAATAACATATGCTCTCAGCACATCCTCAAGTATCTAAATTGTCCGTTCGGACTGACCATCCATCTGTTGGTGAAATGCCATGCTAAACTCTGCTTGCGTACCCAACTCTCGTTGAACAGTTCTCCAATGTGAACTGAGTACCACAATCTGAAATGATAGAAATAGGCATGTCGCAGACAAACAATCCCCCGGATGTAGATCCGATCCAACTTCTCCGAACCATACGAAATCATCACGTGAATGAAATGTGCAGACTTGGTCAATCTATCCACAATGACCCAAATAGCATCAAACTTTTCTGTTACAACCCGTAAATTCGTACGTTAGAATACGCCGTGTGATAGTTCACATATAAGAGCCTAAGAACCCAGAAAATGGTTCAAAAGTTAAGAAAAAGAAAAAAAAGAGCAAAGGTGTCGCATAGTTGGATATGCGACCGCAAAGCACAAATGCGGACCGCATATCCAACACCAAGATCGCAAACTGAGACAGATTTCTGGGCAGAAATCTGTGTCAAAAATGCGGCCAGTATGCGACCGCAAAACACAAATGCGGACCGCAAATGTGACATCCCCGTCGCATAATGAAGCAGAGTTCTGGGCTGAAATCAACGTCAGGAATGCGACCAGAATGCAATCGCATTGTTGAAAATGCGAACCACAAATCTGGCCCTCCTGTGTCGCATAGTGTGACAGATTTCTGGGTTGAGATTTGCGACCAGAATGCGAACCGCATGTCATGTTTGCGGCAGATATGCGATCGCAAACCTGAAATTGTCAGACACGTGTGTCACTTATTGACAGACCTATAAAAAGGGGTCCAACCCAGTTCTTTCTTCATTTTTCTGAACTTAATCACAGAAAGGAGAGCCCCAACGACCCCTCTCAAAGTCCCACACGAACTCTAACCAATTTCTTCCTCTTCCAAGCTCTAAATTGAAGAAGGGATCAAGAAATTGAAGAACTAAAGAGAAACCCTAGCTGAGTTTCCTCCTTCTACGAACCCAAATTGAGAGCGAGACTTAGAGATTGAGGAATCAAAGAAGAAGGTTAGATAACCCACATGCAAGGTAAGTTATTACTCCCTTTCATGCAATTTTTCCTTGGGCATTCATGATATGTTGTTGCATGCCTGTAAGGACTCGGGGGAGGATGATTGGAAACCATGAAATCAAGATAAATACTGCTCAACGGAATGGGTCAAGGTTATTATGGGTTATAAATGAATTGCATGTGTTATAACTATGTTTGATAAGGGTTATAGAAGAAAGGGTGTAGAGAAGCACCATATGAATTTAGGAGATTGGGATTAAGGATAGCTATGACGCTTAGTAAGTAATGGTTAAATTGTTCTTTATTTGTAGACTAAGGAATCGTAGCCATTGCGTAGCTTGAGAACTGGTGCAGTATATACCAGGTATGTAAGACTATACCGTTCTTTCTTTTGCACGACTCCTATTGATTACAATGCAATGAACGAGCCCCAAAAGAATACTCTATTCTTAGAAGTTAGGGTTGCTTATATTGTTTCCCCCTATGGAAGGATTGCTCTTGTTCTTATGATATCAATGTTGTTGGTATTTCTTGAGTCTTATAAGGTTCATGTTAAAGAGATATTCTTAATTATGTGTAAAAAGGGGATAACAATCGTATGTCACTAAAAAGGGTCTGGAACATATTTTCATAAGTGAGCATGCAATATATATATATATGTGTGTGTGTGTGTGTGTGTGTGTGTGTGTGTAATCCAATTCTTATGACTGAGCCTAATGAAGGCCGGGTATGTTATGGCCGAGCCTAATGAGGGCCGAGTATGTTGTGACGAGCCTAATACGGCCGGGTAAGATATGCTATGACATGATGATGATGATGAGCCCACAGAGGCATATGTTGATGTACAAAGGTGATGATGAGCCCACAGAGGCGTATGTAATTGTATGAGGTAACGACTATGTAAACGTATATGATAACAATAAATGTATGAAAATGGTAAGCCCACAGAGGCGTATGTATAAGATGATGATAATGAACATGAACATGATGATGTTAGAAAGGTTATGTGTATATGCATAAGCACGACGAGCATGTCATGGTTAGCCGCCCTCAGAGGCGTTCAGATGGTACAGGTTATATGTTTCCTATCCTAACTTACATTATTGCTCTTATGTTATGCTTTCCCGTCTTACATACTCAGTACCTTATCCGTACTGACGTCCTTTATTTGTGGACGCTGCATGTCATGCTACAGGTCCTGATAGATTGATAGACAGAGCTCCCCCACCGTAGTAGGCTATCCAGTTCAGCAGATATTGGCAAGATTCATCCTCCGGACTTGCTATAGCATTGGTATGCATTTTGTATAGGCATTGTGGGTATGTCGGGGCCCTATTCCGACGTAGGTTGTATGATGTATGTATCAGTAGAGGCTCATAGACAAGTGTCGGTTCATGTACGTGTACAGTCAGGTATTGAATTATGTCTAGACAATAGGATGACTTATGTACAGCTGAATTGCCTTGTCGGCAAGCGTATGTATTCTGTTGTATAGCTTTTGCAGAATGGCTGTGTCGGCCGTGGTATGTTGTATATGTATACCTACGTCATGATACAGTGTTTCTGTGGATATATGCATATAAAATGTGTTGTATCGGAAGGTCCAAGTTAATTATGGTCATTGTTGTTATGAATATGGACATTCACCAGCCATCTAAATAGTAAAGAAAGTAAGATAGCAGATATGAAGGGTACGCCGGCACTCTGAGAGCAGGGTCCGGTGCTATGTCGCGGCCCTCCGGTTGGGTCGTGACAAACTTGGTAACAGAGCAAGGTCGTGTCCTAGGGATTGTCTATGAGCCGTGTCTAGTAGAGTCTTGATTATGTGTGTGTAGCGTGCCACATTTTATAATCAGGAAGCTACCTGACATTTAGGAAATGTTACCTTCTTTCTAAATCTAGATTGTGCGTAGAGCTGAGTTGTAAGCATTCATTTCTAACATTCGCCTTGTTTTTCCTACAGCGATGACTTTGAATAGAAAGTGAACGAGTAATATACGGCTTGATACAGAAGCGGGCGAGGGTACCGGTCAGGTGCCCCAAGATAGAGGAGGCCAAAGTGAGCCTCGAAGTGAGATGCCTTCTCGGACCTCATCTACTCCTCCTTCCCCAGAGGATATCAGGAGCCACCCAGCATCTCCAGTCCCTTCTTCTGGTACTACAGACCAGGACTTGAGGACCGCAGTACAGTTGTTGACTAGCCTGGTAGCTTCTCAGGCTCAGAGGCAGAATACCGGTGCTACTGAAAGACCCGTTAGTGCGAGGGTTCGTGACTTCATCAATTTGGATCCCCCAGTGTTCACCGGGTCTAATCCTAAGGAGGACCCACAGGTTTTTATTGACCAGATACACCGCACACTACGGATTATGCATGCCAGTGATACAGAGGCAGTAGAACTGGCATCTTATCGATTACGGAACTTAGCAGTCTTCTGTTATGACAGTTGGGAGAGATCCAGGGGTCCGAATGCTCCCCCACCGGTGTGGAATGAATTCTCTGAGGCGTTCCTTCGCCACTACTTGCCAGTTGAGGTACGACGGGCTAAGGCTGATAAATTCTTGAACCTTAAACAAGGTAATATGAATGTACGAGAGTACAGTATGCAGTTTGACTCTCTGGCAAGGTATGCTCCCCACATGGTCGCCGAGATGAGCGACAGGGTTCACTTATTCGTGAACGGATTGGGACCGCAGTTAATAAATGAATGCACAACGGCCTCCTTGATAGAGGGCATGGATATCTCCCGTTTTCAGGCCTATGCCTAGACCATAGAGGATCGTAAACGCCATCAAAGGGCGAACAGGGAGCAGGAGAGGATCCAGCATAAGAGAACAAGATTTACAGGATATTCTGGTGACTCCAGAAGTAGTGTAAGGCCCCATTCTTTGAGGAGTTCAGCACCACCTGTATCTAGTGCCCCTCGACAGTTTCAGAGTTCGCGGGCATCAGGCTCGCCCTATCACAGGGTTACTAGTCATATGCGATCCCCAGTACCTCGTTGTGAGCAGTGCGGCAGGACCCACTTTGGACCGTGCCGTCGAGGTTCCGATATATGCTATTCTTGCGGACAGCCTGGTCACATGATGCGGGATTGTCCTTACAGAGAGGGCGGTGGTATGGCTCAGCAGACTGGATCCGTGGCTGGTTCTTCCTTGTCGATTCGACCTCCAGTACGGGGTTTCCTGCAGCCAGTAGGACGTGGTAAAGGTAGAGGTGCAGTACCGAACTCAAGCGGTATTCAAAATCGCATATATGCTCTAGCAGGTCGACAGGATCTTGAGTCATCTCCGGATGTCATCATAGGTATATTATCAGTGCTTTCTCATGATGTATATGCATTGATTGATCCCGGATCCACGTTATCCTATGTTACACCCCTTGTGGCTGATAAGTTTGATGTCGAACCTGAATTAATAAGCAAACCCTTTGCGGTATCTACTCCTATAGGAGATTCTATGATTGCTAGAAGAGTACATAGAGGTTGCACTGTGACGATTTGTAGTCGTCAAACCTCGGCAGATCTAATTGAGTTAGAAATGGTTGATTTTGATGTGATAATGGGAATGGATTGGTTGGCATCATGCTATGCTAGTGTTGATTGTCATATGAAGATAGTTAGATTTCAATTTCCTGGAGAACCCATCCTTGAATGGAAGGGAAAAATTGCTACGTCAAAGGGTAGGTTTATTTCCTACCTTAAGGCAAGAAAGATGATCTCCAAGGGTTATATCTACCATCTTGTTCGCGTTATGGACGCGGAGGCGGAGTCGCCTATTCTACAATCAATCCCGATAGTCAATGAATTTCCGAATGTCTTTCCAGATGAACTCCCAGGTCTTCCTCCTGAAAGGGAGATTGAGTTTGGCATCAATGTGTTGCCTGATACTCACCCAATTTCTATCCCTCCATACAGAATTGCCCCAGCAGAATTGCGAGAGTTGAAAGTACAGTTGAAGGACTTGCTGGATAAAGGCTTCATTAGGCCTAGCACATTACCTTGGGGTGCGCCAGTCTTGTTCGTACGAAAGAAAGACGGATCGTTACGGATGTGTATCGATTATCGTCAGTTGAATAAGGCCACCATAAAGAACAAATATCCACTTCCAAGAATTGATGACCTGTTTGACCAACTCTAGGGAACCAAATATTTCTCCAAAATTGACCTACGTTTAGGATATTTTCAGTTGAGAGTCAAGGAGAAAGATATTCCAAAAACAGCCTTCCGAACGAGATATGGGCATTTTGAATTCCTAGTAATGTCGCTTGGGCTAACAAATGCCCCGGCAGCTTTCATGGATCTCATGAATACAGTATTCAGGCCCTATCTTGATGTGTTCGTGGTGGTGTTCATTGATGATATTCAAGTGTATTCCCGTTCAGAGGCAGAACATACAGGTCACTTGCGGATAGTCTTGCAGACCCTTCAGGATCACCAGTTATATGCGAAGCTCTCCAAATGTGAATTTTGGCTGAACTCAGTAGCATTCTTAGGCCATGTGATATCTGATGAGGGTATTAGTGTCGATACTCAAAAGATCGACGCAGTCAAGAATTGGCCAAGACCTACTACGCCATCAGAAGTCCGTAGCTTCTTGGGGTTAGCAGGATACTACAGGCGGTTTGTAGAAGGATTTTCTTCTATATCAGCGCCATTAACTAAGCTGACCCAGAAAGCTACCAAATTCCAATGGTCAGATGTTTGTGAGCAGAGTTTTCAGGAACTGAAAGATCGATTGACATCCGCTCCAGTTCTTACTCTTCCCGAAGGAAGTGAAGGTTATGTGGTGTATTGTGATGCCTCCGGCATAGGTTTCAGATGTGTATTGATGCAGCATGGGAAGGTGATTGCTTATGCTTCGGGACAATTGAAGAAGCATGAAAAGAATTATCCGACCCATGACTTGGAATTGGCTGCAGTAATATATGCTTTGAAGACATGGCGACACTATCTATATGGTGTCCATGTTGACATCTACACAGACCATAAAAGTTTGCAATACATCTTCAGTCAGAAAGAGTTAAATTTGAGGCAATGACGTTGGCTCGAATTGCTGAAGGACTACAACGTTGAAATATTGTATCATCCGGGCAAAGCCAATGTTGTGGCAGATTCCCTCAGTCGTAAGTCAATGGGAAGTTTAGTGCAAGATGAAGCAGATAAGCGGAGTTTAACTGAAGAGCTTCATCAGCTAGCAAACATGAGAGTCAAACTGTTAGACTCCGAGGATGGAGGTGTTGTTGCACATAATACATCAGAATCATCTCTCGTAGCCGAGGTGAAGGCACGGCAATATGAAGATCCCACCTTTTTGCGGTTGAGAGAGGGCATTCAGCAAGGTAATATTTCAGCTTTTGAGATTGCAGGGGATGGAACACTGAGGTGCCAAGGCCGATTGTGTGTGCCTAATGTAGCAGGATTGCGAGAAAAGATTATGAGGGAAATTCATCAATCCCGATATTCCATTCATCCTGGCTCGACAAAGATGTATCATGATGTCAAGGAGCAGTACTGGTGGGATGGTATGAAAAGGTCTATTGCAGAATTTGTAGCGCGGTGTCCCAATTGCCAACAGGTAAAGATAAAACATCAGAAACCGGGTGGATTGCTCCAGAATATGGAGATTCCAACCTGGAAATGGGAGGTGATTAACATGGACTTCATTGTTGGATTACCTCGCTCCAGTCGTAACTTTGACTCCATCTGGGTGATAATGGATCGACTTACCAAATGTGCTCATTTTCTGCCAGTTAAGAAACCTACACAGCTGAAGATTATGCAAAGTTGTACATCAAGGAAATTGTTAAACTTCATGGAGTACCAATATCTATTATATCGGATAGAGGAGCCTAATTCACAGCTAACTTTTGGAAGTCTTTTCCGAAAGGTTTGGGTACACAAGTAAATCTCAGCACCGCCTTCATCCGCAAACTGACGGGCAGGCTGAACGGACTATGCAGACACTTGAAGATATGCTGAGAGCATGTGTCTTGGATTTCAAGGGGAGTTGGAATGACCATCTTCCACTTATAGAGTTTGCCTACAATAACAGCTATCACTCCGGTATTAAGATGGCCCCATATGAGGCATTGTACGGGAGAAAATGCAGGTCACCAGTTGGCTGGTTCGAAGTTGGTGAAACTGAGTTGTAGGGCCAGATTTGATCCACCAAGCCATTGAGAAAATGAAAGTAATACAGGAACGATTGAAGACAGCACAAAGTAGGCCAAAGTCCTATTCTGATGTCCGACGTCGTGATCTAGAGTTTGAAGCTGGTGATTGGGTATTCCTGAGAGTCTCGCCAATGAAAGGTGTCCTGCGCTTCGGAAAGAAAGGTAAATTGAGCCCGAGGTACATCGGTCCGTACAAAATCCTTCGACGAATTGGACATGTTGCTTATGAGTTAGAACTACCATCCGAGATGGAATTTGTCCATCCGGTATTCCATGTGTCCATGTTGAGGAAATGTATCGGAGATCCTTCTCGGGTCGTCCCCATCCAAGACATACAGATCACGGAGGATCTAACATACGAAGAGGTACCAGTGGCAATATTAGACCGACAAATCCGCAAGCTAAGGACAAAGGATGTAGCTTCTGTCAAGGTATTATGGAGGAACAGAAATATGGAGGAAATGACATGGGAAGCAGAAGAAGAGATGAAGTCTAGATATCCCTACCTGTTCCAGAATGTAGATAATGATGAAGCCAAAGGAACACAGAGTGCATTGAAAGGAGAAGCGTCCTTACGAGGTAAATAGGAACTTGAGATACTCTTCATTATTACCTTTCATTTAATGCTGATGATGCACTTGTTTCAGTAGATCCTTACATTCGGGGACGAATGTTCCTAAGGGGGGGAGAGTGTTACAACCCGTAAATTTGTACGTTAGAATATGCCATGAGATAGTTCACATATAAGAGCCTAAGAACCCGGAAAATGGTTCAAAAGTTAAGAAAAAAAAAAAAAAAAAAAAAAAAAAAAAAGAGCAAAGGTGTCACATAGTTGGATATGCGACCGCAAAGCACAAATGCGGACCGCATATCCAACACCAAGATCGCAAACTGAGACAGACTTCTGGATAGAAATCTGTGTCAAAAATGCGGCCAGTATGCGACCGCAAAACACAAATGCGGACCGCAAATGTTCCCCGTTGCATAATGAAGCAGAGTTCTGGGCTGAAATCAACGTCAGGAATGCGACCAGAATGTGATCGCATTGTTGAAAATGCGAACCACAAATCTGGCCCTCCTGTGTCGCATAGTGTGACAGATTTCTGGGTTGAGATTTGCGACCAGAATGCGAACCGCATGTCATGTTTGCGGCAGATATGCGATCGCAAACCTGAAATTATCAGACACGTGTGTCACTTATTGACAGACCTATAAAAAGGGGTCCAACCCAGTTCTTTCTTCATTTTTCTGAACTTAACCACAGAAAGGAGAGCCCCAACGACCCCTCTCAAAGTCCCACACGAACTCTAACCAATTTCTTCCTCTTCCAAGCTCTAAATTGAAGAAGGGATCAAGAAATTGAAGAACTAAAGAGAAACCCTAGCTGAGTTTCCTCCTTCTACGAACCCAAATTGAGAGCGAGACTTAGAGATTGAGGAATCAAAGAAGAAGGTTAGATAACCCACATGCAAGGTAAGTTATTACTCCCTTTCATGCAATTTTCCCTTGGGCATTCATGATATGTTGTTGCATGCCTGTAAGGACTCGGGGGAGGATGATTGGAAACCATGAAATCAAGATAAATACTACTAAACGGAATGGGTCATGGTTATTATGGGTTGTAAACGAATTGCATGTGTTATAAATATGTTTGATAAGGGTTAGAGAAGAAAGGGTGTGGAGAAGCACCATATGAATTTAGGAGATTGTGATTAAGGATAGCTATGACGCTTAGTAAGTAACGGTTAAATTGTTCTTTATTTGTAGACTAAGGAATCGTAGCCATTGCGTAGCTTGAGAACTGGTGCAGTATATACCAGGTATGTAAGACTATACCGTTCTTTCTTTTGCACGACTCCTATTGATTACAATGCAATGAACGAGCCCCAAAAGAATACTCTATTCTTAGAAGTTAGGGTTGCTTATACTGTTTCCCCCTATGGAAGGATTGCTTGTTCTTATAATATCAATGTTGTTGGTATTTCTTGAGTCTTACAAGGTTCATGTTAAAGAGATATTCTTAATTACGTGTAAAAAGGGGATAACAATCGTATGTCACTAAAAAGGGTCTGGAACATATTTTCATAAGTGAGCATGCAATATATATATATATGTGTGTGTGTGTGTGTGTGTGTGTGTGTGTGTAATCCAATTCTTATGACCGAGCCTAATGAAGGTCGGGTATGTTACTGCCGAGCCTAATGAGGGTATGTTATGACCGAGCCTAATACCGTCGGGTAAGATATGCTATGATATGATGATGATGATGAGCCCGCCGAGGCATATGTTGATATACAAAGGTGATGATGAGCCCACAGAGGCGTATGTATAAGATGATGATAATGAACATGAACATGATGATGTTAGAAAGGTTATGTGTATATGCATAAGCACGACGAGCATGTCATGGTTAGCCGCCCTCAGAGGCGTTCAGATGGTACAGGTTATATGTTTCCTATCCTGACTTACATTATTGCTCTTATGTTATGCTTTCCCGTCTTACATACTCAGTACCTTATCCGTACTGACGTCCTTTATTTGTGGACACTGCATGTCGTGCTGCAGGTCCTGATAGATTGATAGACAGAGCTCCCCCACCACAGTAGGCTATCCAGTTCAGCAGATATTGGCAAGATTCATCCTCCGGACTTGCTATAGCATTGGTATGCATTTTGTATAGGCATTGTGGGCATGTCAGGGCCCTGTTCTGACGTAGGTTGCATGATGTATGTATCAATAGAGGCTCATAGACAAGTGTCGGTTCATGTACGTGTGCAGTCAGGTATTGAATTATGTCTAGACAATGGGATGACTTATGTACAGCTGAATTGCCTTGTCGGCAAGCGTATGTATTCTGTTGTATAGCTTTTGCACAATGGCAGTGTCGGCCGTGGTATGTTGTATATGTATACCTACGTCATGATACAGTGTTTCTGTGGATATAAGTGTATAAAATATGTTGTATCGGAAGGTCCAAGTTAATTATGGTCATTGTTGTTATGAATATGGACATTCACCGGCCATCTAAATAGTAAAGAAAGTAAGATAGCAGATATGAAGGGTACGCCGGCACTCTGAGAGCAGGGTCCGGTGCCATGTCGCGGCCCTCCGGTTGGGTCGTGACATTTTCCAAGGCCCGTGGAAATCCTGTCATAAAGTTCATGGTGATGCGCTTCCACTTCCACTTTGGAATATCTATCCTTTGAAGCAAACTACCCGATTTTGGATTCTCATACTTGACAATTTATACTTTCTCAAGACCTGCTGAAATTTTAGACATCAGAGATATGTCCAACAATGTCTTGATTCATCATTTGCCACCAATAATGTTGCTTCAAGTTGCAATACATCTCCATAGCACCTGGATGAATAGAACACCGCAAACTATAAGCCTTTTAAAGTATGAACTATCTCCAACTATTAACATTAGGTACACAAACCCGACCTTGGAGTCGTAATACACCATCATCTCCAATGACCACCTCCTAGGCACCACCTCACAACATCATATCCTTAAGGACAAGCAAATGAGAGTCATCATACTTGTGAGCCTTAAGGGGCTAAAACAAGGACGACTGCATAACAACGCAAGCAAGAACTCTATTAGGCTCAGAAATATCCAATCTCAAAATTCTTTTAGCCAAGGACTGTAGCCAAAGGCCTCTCCTCAGCTGAAATGAATTTCTCCTATATTCTCTGTCTTTCTACTCAAGGCATTTGCTTCTGCATTCGCCTTACCAGATGATATAAGATAGTGATATCATAATCCTTAAGCGACTCAGCTAGCTCAACTGCCTCAAATTCAAATCTTTCTGCTTGAACTAGAGCTAAAGACTGAGATAGTCAGTGTAGACCTCATAGGATACACCATACAGATAATGCCTCCATAATTCTTCTTGTGAGGCTTTAACTTGCTCAATGCATAGGCAATCACCTTGCCGTCTTGCATCAACATACAATCAAGGCCAATGTGTGAAGCATCACAATAGACAGAATACATCCATGATCTTGAGGGCAATACCAAAATTGTAGTTGTGGTTAAAGCAGTCTTAATATTCTAGAAGCTCACCTCGCACTCATTAGAACACCTTAACTAAACTCCCTTCTGAGTCAACATGGTCAATGGGGCTACAATAGACGTTAATCCTTCCACAAAAACGTAATAATACCCTGCCAAGCCTAAGAAACTTTGGATCTTCATAGCACTGGTAGGTCTAGGGCAACCTTGAACTACCTCAATCTTCTTTGGATCAACCTTGATACTATCACTAGACACCACGTGACTCTACAAGTCCATCGAATCTAACCAAAACTTGCACTTGACAAACTTAGCATACAACTTCCTTTCCCTCAAAATCAAGACACAATCCTCGAATGCTGCTCATTATCCTCTCTGCTACGAGAATATACCAATATGTCATCAATAAATACAATGACAAACGAATCCATATATGGATGGAATACGTTGTTCATCAAGTGCATGAAAGTTGTTGGAGCACTAGTCAAGCCAACGTGCATCGCCAAGGACACATAATGTCCATAACAAGTCCTGAAGGGAGACTTAGGATGTCAGAAGCCATATTCTTCAACTGATGATAGCCCAATCTCAAACCAATCTTCAAGAACATCTTAGCACCCTGAAGCTGAATAAACAAATCATATATACACGGCAATGGGTACTTGTTCTTGATGTTCACCTTTATCAACTGCTTGTAATTAATTCACATCCTCATAGAACCATCCTTATTCTTCACAAAAATACCGGTACACCCCCAAGGAGATACATTCGGCTTGATGAATCCCTTATCTAACAACTCCTGCAAGTGCTACTTTAGCTCTTTCAACTCAACTGGAGCCATACAATATAGTGCAATAGATATGGACTGAGTGCCCAACACCAAATCAAAACCACAATCAATAAACCTATCAAGTGACATGCCCAATCGGTCTGCAAGAAATACATATGGAAACTCCCTCACTACTAGGACTGAATCAACAGTAGGAGTCTTGGCACCAGTAACAAAAGCTAGATACGCCAAATGTCACAGTCTTAGTATGACAATTTAGAATAACATGATACGGGGATAGTCAATCCATTTACCTCAAAATCTATCATATTCAGCAACAAAAGATCAGACTAGTCTCGTAAACCTTAATGGTAACCACACAAGACCGATATACAAGATCAACCACAATAGAATCACCGACAACTGTAGATACATGAATAGGAATATCTAGAGAACCACGAGGCATATCCAATTAAGAAGCAAAATATGATGACACATATGAATAGGTCAACTCTGGATCAAAAAACACAGAACCATCTCTGTGATAGATTGAAACTATACTTGCGATCACCGCACCTCAGGCCATTACCTCTAGCCAAATAGAGAAAGCATAGCAATGAACCTGACTACCACTGGTCTGACCTCTACAGACCTAGCCCCCTTCTCTAGGGTGACCTTAACTCCATATCTTCCCCCTCTAGCTGGCTTGGCAGGACGTGTAGCAACTGGTGTAGGAGACCACTAACTGAGAGATTTGTGGAGTTGTGTGTTACACCGCGTAGTATTATGACGATGTTACACTCTGCAGTATTACGATGATATTGCACCCCATAGTATTACGTCGATGTTATACCCCGTAATAAAAGGGGGATTAATTATAATATTACTAATTCCAGCAAGATAGCATGTGGGATATACACATGATATGAGGAAGTTTATAAATGAGATTTTCTTATTATAATGGTAGAAATTATCTTCTCAAAATTTTAAAAAAAAAAAATCTTTTACCATTTTGAGAACTTATAGTACAAAAATTTGTCCTCTTGATATTAGGTTGACAAAAACTGGATTTGATAAAAATAAATAGGTATCATTAAGTAGTCATGCACATTATTTTATTAATGACCCAAAGTTATTATTTTAGGTGCTATATAGAATATAATATTTAATATTATTTATACCATACACTTACATTTCTTCCAGTAATTGAGATGAACCAAGGGGAGCTAAAAGTGAAAGAATATTTTGTTGAAATTTTCAGAATAAGGTGATAGACAAAAATATTAGCCGGAAATAAGAAGAGAGTAAATGAAGCATTATGAGTAAGATTGATAAATGAGTGATAACGGTAAATCAAAATATGAAAGAATGACAGAGCCTATAGTCAAGTGAAGGAAAAGATAAGAGATGACAAGCCTTGAGAAAATAAAATTGTATAAGCCATAAAGTCATACCCTTATTTCGAGAAATGATTTGGTGATTCGAACGTGATTACCAGAAGGCTAAGTTAGACCCCTAGAATAATAGAAATCAGTAAGGGCTAGTGAACAAGATAAACTGAACATGAATTAGGGATCGAAAAATTTGATAATAGTCGGCACCGTGAGAATTTTAGAGATAGCGTTCCGACATAATAGAATGGACAACAAAAGAATAACCTTTAAACTTCATTCAGGAAGACGCTAAAGCAAGCACTGTGAGCAGAGTTAAACTTAAAGGACTAAGTGTTCCAGTTACACTAGGTGTCACCCTTGTGCATAAGGAATTCATTTATCCCTGGTACATAAGGGTTACCGTAAGGCAAGTAAGGGTCATTGATGATATGAAAAGATGCCAAAGATGAAGAGATACAATATTTATAGGTAGATCGTCATAGCACTAAATCTTAGTACACTCCCATAAAGGGGGGAAGATGGTGTGATGTGGTACTAAGTCAGAGTTAAGTGGTTCAGGTAACTATGGAATGGTAAAGGAAGAATGTGGTTAAAAGGAAAAAGGGATGAGGTTGCATTTATTCAGATCCTATAGATAAGTCGCGACTCTAGAACATTATGCAAGCACGACACCAGGGAGAGGCAGTAAGAGTTCCCGGCCAGGATGTTATTGATAAATAAGTGTGAATGGACACTTGATACATCAGGAGCCAGTGAGAGAGGTTAGTTAAGACAAAGGACATATACCAAGAGAGATTACGCGGAATATATATATGAGAATGGACCAATGAGTAGTTAGTAGTCGATTTAGGAAGAGCCTAGTTATGGCTAGACAAGAGGATACAGACAAATCAGCAGATTGTGCTAGTGAACCCCAACATAATGAATCCAATCTCGCAGACATGACATCACGATCCATGAGAAATATTCAGATAGGAGTTGGGGTAGTTAAAAGTATAATATAAGTGTTACAGAAATAAAAGAGAGTGCCACCAGGGAGACAGTTTAAATTTCAGTTCAGAAGCAACCCTATGAGCACAAGGGCGCAGAGGTAAGTAACTAAGGATAATTATATGCGAGTAAGAACATAAAAAAAATTCCTTCGGGTATACGATGTAATAACCTCTCATCTTTATAGGAGTCAAGGGTCTCCCCTAAGTACTACAAAGAAAGACTAGCTGAGGAAATAAGGAAGGCTTCAACCTAAGCATAGTGACATAAAGAAGATATGGTCTTGTAAGAATAGTCTCACTACAACATTGTATGCACTCCATAAGAAAGCGGCACCTATCTTAGCTAATAAACAGGAAGAAGAAAAAAATCAAAAGTGATATTAGATCATATGAGTTATAGAGAATTCCAGTATTCGTGGGCAACAAGATAAGCCAAGTATTCATGGAACAAGTGACAGAACGACCAGGAAAAGTAATTGCTTACATTTAAGGAAAACCGAGAAGGCATGAAAGGAAATCCATAGTGCTAGCAAGTTAAAGGAAGATCGCGACAAGTATAAATAGATAGGTCTAGGTCGCAAGCTAAAGTATGGCAGAGCGACAAGGTTTTAGGTAGATAGGAGTAAGGATAAGAAAAGATGAGCGAGAAGGTGACAAGAATAGGCAAGGCCTTGGGATTAAGCCCAACAAATCAAGAGAGTTGATGGTTTCCTTAAGTTATAGAAAGCTCAGTATAGCCAGAATGAACTTGGAAGAGTCTAAGACTAGGAGAAATTAGAAGAGATGAAATGTTGTCATGGTAGTAGAATAAGGGTGTAATTGTGATAGATAAAAGGATGATGTTTATGCCTTTGATTGAATAATGATTTAAAGAAAAGGGATTTCATGAATTGCATAGGATTAGACTACCCCCATAAGATGAATCATTTTGGGATGCTATGAAATACGGTTATCAAAGTATAGTATTGTCCCTAGGTGGATCAGGTAAATCACTTCAAATGTTCCCCGATGCAACGTGAACCCTAGTGACAATGTATTACATAAGAGTTTCAAGTTATCAGTGGTAGATTATGGATCCACATTAAGGTGAATCAACAATGGATGGATAAAAGTTACAAAGTATGAGATGAGATTAGGCCGTCATTATTAGGATGAACAGTAATGAGGAAGCACTAAAGGACTTAGATTTATACATATAGGATAAGCAGCGAGAGAGTAACTTGGAGTTGGGTAGCAAACCTCGGTAATAATAAACCGAAGTAAGAGTTATGATATAATAGGACCTACCTAGATGTAGTAAAGCAATAAGGATAGATAACTGAGGCTATGAAACAAAATATAGCAATAGTTGTAATTCGACAAAGTAACGAGCATCATATGCCAACTTGCATAAAAAGTTCCATCTTTATCTAACTAGTCATGTTTCCTCCGCCAAAGACAATTAATGTTGCATTATATAATTTCCTTTCCTTCTTTATAAATCAATAAGTAACAATTTACATTCCTCTTCCTTTCAAATCAATAAATTACAAACAAAAGTCTTGTTTCTTCTTTCTATTTTAACGAAGAAGAACAGTAATCTTAACTGGAGGTTCCTTTTATCAAATTATCTCAGTTGAAGTAAGGTGCAGGGAATCTTTAAAGAAGGCAACCTTATACGAGCTCGTATAAGCAATTATGGTATGTTAACGCTATCCCTCCTTTCATTTTGGCATGATCCATATATACAAACAAAACGAGCAAATGCACCACTTTCATAAATGACCCTATTGATAGAAGTACTAAGTGTGCCTATGTTCTTGATTCCCCATGTGTCATGTTATTAGTATATCGTCTATTCATAGGCCTCAGAAAATATGTAAGTTTATAAAGTTCACTTTTTTATGTTAACGGAGGGCATATTGATCTTATTCCTTTCCGAGAGATCTTATTTACTTACTTCTTATGCATTGCATTCATTTATACATGTACATTGACCCATGACCAGATGGCATTATATACACGTATATTATATGTATACGGGGTATGGGGCAAGGTTATGGCGTTATATATGCACCAATACCTGATCGGTTGGTATACGTTGATGATTTTTCCCATCGAGGCTGAGATGATATGATGGGATGCCCTCAGAGGCTTGATGATATTATGTACATATATACCTATGCATGATATGACATTTATATGCATATGAATGACATTATGAAAGTTTCATGATTTACAGAGCTATTTAGACTTACAGGTTGAGTCCTTTACTCTATGTTTCTTTCATGTCTTTCATATCCTACTTTTAATGCCTTACATACTCAGTACATTATATGTACTGATGTCCCTTTTGCCTGGTGACGCTGCGTTTCATGCCTGTAGCTCTTGCTAGACAGGTTGACAATCTTCCTAGTAGGCTATTAGCTCAGCAAAAGGAGTTGGTGCACTCTATTTGCTCCAAAGTTGCCAATTTGGTCAGTATGCTTTGGACATGTATTGATTAGTATGGAGGGACCCTTTCCAACTTTTATGACATTTACGTACTCCTAGAGGCTTGTAGACAAATGTCATGTATATAGATGATTGTATGGCCTTGTCGGCCTATGTTTTGAGTGTACAAATGATCATTTCGGCCTTGTCGGCCCGTATGTCATATGTATAGGTTTGTATATCATGTTGGGTCGTCCTATGTCGAGTATTCACTCATATTTTATTCTAGTTATCTCATGACGGCCTTTCCAGCTCATTTACTCACGATAAATTATAAGAAAGATACGTTACATTGGTACTCGGTTGAGTAAGGCACCGGGTGCCCGTCGCGGCCCTTCGATTTGGGTCGTGACATTGCGCCTCTAATAATCCTGGATCAATACTTCCCCACATGGACAAACTCTCCATGCTCATAACAACCTCTAGCTAACTAAGGCTGCTGAACCTGAATCTGCCCCGATGACCTGAATACCCGTTAGAAGGACCTTGAATGGAAGGAGCATGGTATGCATTCACTAAAAGAGCACTAAAAATTGGTGGAATTGCAGTACTAAAACCGAGCTACTGCACCACGGCTACATGCTGTACGAAATGAGTTAGACTACCATGATAGCCTATACCAGACTGATCTTTATCTCTAGATAAGGTACCACTGAAACTACCAAAATGACACGACCTCTTATCCCTCATCATGGCCTCTCTCCCCTGGATATAAATATGCTCGATCCTCCGAGCTATCTCCATGGCCTAATGAAAAGTAGTCCCAATCTCCGACTCTAGGCCATAGTAACCTTGATGCCATAAGTCAATCCCACAATAAATTGCTTCACCTTCTTTGCCTCGGTGGGGATCAAGAAAGCCGCATGACGGGACAACTCTATGAATCTTTGTTTATAATCAGTTACAAACATGTAATCCTGTTGAAGATGCTTGAACTAGCCTCTCAACCCATCCCTCTTGGTGAGTGAGATGTACCTATCAAGAAACAAATGCGAGAATTGAGTCCAAGAAAGAGGGGATGAATCTGGGTTTGCCCTGCTTGTAGGTCTGCCATTGTCTCTTAGCAGCCTCTCTCAGCTAAAATGTCGTGAAGTCCACCCCGTTGGACTCTAACAGACCCATATCACAAGCATCTCATGGCATCTGTGTAGAAAATCTTGTGCATCCTCTGAAGTGCCACTATCAAAGTGGGGAGGGTGTAGTCTCTAAAACCTGGCCATCTTCTTCTGCTCCTCAATAGACATAGTAGGCCTAACCATGGTCTAGCTGCTACAATGGGTTGCTCATCGCCAGCTAGAAATACTCCCAGCGTTTAAAACATAGCCTCTACCTTCTCCGAGTTACGAGTGGTAGGGGTCTGAGCTCCCCCTCCAGCCTGAGATATGGCTAGGGTCACTAGAACTACTCCGGCCTAAGTCAATGCATTAATGAAACTGACCATCTTGGCCATAGCCTCCTGAAATACCAGTGCTGCTATGCTGAGATGGTGCTAGAGCCTCAACCTGATCATCAACAATCTAATCCTCTACATGATCCGCTGGTACGCCCATTGAAACTGCCTTGGTGCGCTCATAGACTCTTGTGGGTGCTCTACCTCTAGCTGCAATTGTGAGACCCCTGATGGGAGCTTTTGCCTTGCCCCAAGTCTTGCCCCTCCCGGCTCCGGCCAGTGATACTTCCTCTCTGTCACTTGTTACTGTAGCTGAGGCACGCGCTCTCACCATCTGTGAGAGAGTAGCAGAGAAGGATTTAGACTTAGACAATAATCAACTCACGATAAGGAATCAAGAAAGAGGAAAGTTCCTAAAGCTCTATAGCCTCTCGTAGATAGATATGGAAGTCTCTGTACCGAGCCAAAAGACTATACAAGGCCTGTACGTGACCTGTGAGACTCTTAGAACCTGGAGCTCTGATACCAAGCTATCACGACCCAACATCCTACCAAAGATCGTGATGGCGCCTAACGCACAAACACTCAACACCAATGATATAAGCAGATTATTAATGAATCAATAGAGTCATAATATAAATAAGAATGCGGAATATGTCTCAGAATAACATCCTAATATACATAAGTCTATGATAGGGTCTAAACACGACCACAACTATCTCACAATCTCCCATGACCAAGTGTCACATCATTACGAGCATCTAATAAGAGTAAACTCTCTCGACAAAACAACAACATTTGTCTGGAAAAAAATAAATAGACAGGGGTAGATAAGTAGGGAAGAGAGACTCCATGTGCTGCGGATCGGATCAAATTAGGCAGCTCAGCACGAAGTCTCCAAGTATGCTCCTACACTGCTAGATGGGTACCACTAGTACTTGCCTCAAAATCTACAAAAAAATTCATAGGAGTATAATATGAGTAGAAAACCACGGTACTCGGTAAGTATCAAGTCTAATCTCGAAGAAATGGTGACAAGGAGTCGACATCGACACGTATTAACAATCCAATAAACAAATAGAGGCATAAATAGGATATGAAATAAGGCATGGCATCATCAAATAGGTACAAAAGGTAGAGATGCAATAAATATGAGATTTAAGCATGTTTTTCAGATGAAAAGAGATTAAATACGATGTCAAATACTTTAATGCTTGCATAAAGATATGGTGTATACCAATCAACATCTATATAAAGGCTACTGCAAGAATCTAAGATGTATATGCATGTTTAGGACCCACTCTCAATACATTACAACACAAGTCGTCTACATAAAAGTCAAACTCCGATCAACTCTTTCAACTTAGGCCTCAACCTTGCAACTAAGTGTCTCAATCCACTCTGAAACCTCTCCAAAACCAATCCAACCACCCTGGCAAGTTACATAACTATGAATGAACATAAAAGAAGCTATAAATAGGGGAACGGGGCTACAATACACAAAACGACCGGCCGGAGCGTTAAAATCACGATCATGATGGGATTTAGATCGTGACAAGTACGCAGTAAGTATTATTGACTGTTTTCCCAACAAAATAAAGGCTAAGGTTTACTCAAAGTACTCTCTTTTTTAACCTCTCACAGTCAAAGCATATAATAATATGCACAAATAGGGCATATGACATGAAACAACCTATCTCAGCTAAACAAGTCCAATATATGTATCGATATATCCAAAACAGCATATAAAATTATATGCATAGAGTAATATTTATATGAAATGCATAAACAATGTTTATAAATGTCTATGCATGATAAAGACTCAAACTTTACATCAACCGACATTCTGTAAGTGACAAACCAGAAACTTATTATTTTCTCACGGTATTGCGTGTACACCATAAAGAGAAAAATATAGTCGGACGACTCTAGAGGGACAAATCCATATGCACACACAAGTGCATGGCCAATTCAATATACATATCACAAACTATCACGGATAACTCAATGTGCGTCTCAAAACCCACATAGATAAATCAACATGCTTATCATAACCCAGCATGAACAACACAACATCCCATAACCACATCTATGTACGAAACTCATATACAAATAATGCATATGTCCAATGCATGACTAACAGGTTAAACATGTAATCCAACATATATGTCAACTACAATGTCAAACTAGCATGTGAAGGATACCTATGATATTATACTAGCATAAATGAAATGCTTAGATAGCCATGCGTCACGACCCAAAATCCAACTAATCTTGATGGCACCTAAACCAACCCGCTAGGTAAGCCAATTAGCAACAGTAATCCAATTCATTGAGAGTCATTAAGAGAAGAAATGATAATACAACTGAACTTTATACAAAGAAATCCCGAGGATTGGTAGTACAAATCATGAGCTTCTAAGATTTAGAGTGTACAAAGATGGTAAGAAATAAATACATCATCTGTTTGAACTATACATGAACAGATTAACAGTTCTAAAGCTACCAAGAACAAACGGCAGTAATGACCGGAGCGCAGGTACGTCTTCAATGCCAGCTCCTGCCATACACAGCAACATCAGCATCAAAATCTGCACGCAAGATGCAGAAGTGTAGTATGAGTACAACCGACCCATGTACTCAACAAGTAACAAACCTAACCTTAGGTTGAAAGTAGTGACGAGTTGGAACAAAGGTTGGAGTCCAACACTAATAGCCAACAATAGATTCATAACAATATAATAAAAGTCATAAAAGAAATAACTCAGAGATATGATGATCAGCTATTCACAGTTACGAAAAATAGTCATGTTTTCTTCAGGTATAACAGAAAAACCCAAATCCTTCACCGAAATCACCAAAATATGAATAAGTCAGAAACCTTTGATTTTTTCCAAAAACTTTCAACAACAGATAAGATGATTCAATTTCATATAGCATGAGAAAAGTACATCTCTATGCCTACATGTCAATGTGCATGTGAAGTCATAAATGTCAAAAAATTATGTAACATGAGGAAATGCATCTCAATGCCTACATGTGAAGTATGCATGTCAGATGCAATGCGCCACAGTAATGAACTCATGTACTCACACTCTCAGAGTACTCAATATCACAGTTTCACACTCCCACTGATCACGTTCAATCACTTAGCACACTCAGTCACTCAGTACTGTACAGGGCAGATCCAACCCAAGGTAGATCCAACCCAAATGCTAATAAATTCTGCTGCGGCGCGCAGCCCGATCCCATCGTAAATCAATAGCAACTGCGCTCACTATAGGTGTGTAGACTTCGGAGGGGCAGATCCAGTCCAAGCGCTATAATAAGCCAATCATGACATGAATTAATAATATGTGTTGCGGTGTGCAGCCCGATCCCATCATGAATCAATAATACCTGATGCGGCGTGCAGCCCGATCCCATCAATATCACTCACAATCCGGCTCGCAACCTCAACTCAGTCATCAATCTCTCCAGTCTCTCGAGCTCACAATGTCATGAAAATCAGCCCAAAAATGATGATATGATGTATCAATAAATGGCAACAGAGACTGAGATATGATATGCAAATGAATGAGTATGACTAAGTATGTAATTGCAATGTAAACAAATAACTCAACAGCAGAAATGACCTCAGTGGGTCTCAATAGGATAAGCATATATCCTAGATATGCTTTCTAACATGGATCACAGCTCAATTACTCTAGCACGTAGAAATTTCATGAATAGAAACAAGATTAGGTCACTACACAGTACCATAGAACCAATCAAGTCATAATTCACACGGTGCACGCCCGTCACCAAGCATGTGCGTCACCTCAACGCCAAACACATAACACTTATATTCAGGGTTTCACACCCTCAACACCAAGTTTAGAAGTGTTACTTACTTCGAACAAGCCAAATCCAACACCAAGCAAGCCAGACGATACTCCAAAAATGCCATCCCTCGCGTACCGACCTCCAAACGACTCAAAACTAGCCAAAAGCAACTCAAATACATCAAATAATGCCTATGGTCAAATCTTTAATCAAAATTCCAAAGTCAACCAAAAAGTCAAACATGGGCCCGCACCTCGAAACCTAACAAAACTCACAAAATCCGACAACCCATTCAATTACGAGTCCAACCATACTAGTTTCACTCAAATCCGACTCCGAATCGATGTTCAAAACTCAAAAATTCACTCTATGAAACATTAGACAAAACCCCCCAATTTCTCTCTTTAAATCATCAAACAAATGCCAAAAACGAGGATAGATTCATGAAATATAATCAAAATTGAGTTAAGAATGCTGACCCCAAACCATATGGTGAAAATCGCCTAAACAATCGCTAAATCTCGAGGTCCCCGACTCAAAATATGGATAAATGGCTCAAAGGTCCGAAATTGGAGATTAAATCCACTACCCAGGCTTCCTTCTTCGCGATCGCGGACATCCTTTCGCGATCGCGATGAACAAATTCTTCAGCGGTGATTTCCAAACTCTTCCCAGATAGCCTCTAGTATAATCGCCATAAGTTTTTGTACATTACTCCAATTGACAAATGTTTTGATTTTGTGAAAACTAGTCATCAAGTGCGATCGCAATTCACAATGCCCCAAATTGTAGTTTGTGCTTCGCGAACACGACAGTTGTTCGCGATCGCGATGCACGCCCCTCTAGCCAAGAACTTGCAATTGAAAATGGCCTAAAAATTGTCCGAAACCACCCCGAAACTCACCCGAGCCGTCGGGGCTCCACGCCAAATATCCACACAAGTCTAAAAACATCATGCGAAGTTGCTCGCATGATCAAATCACAAAAACAACACCCAGAACCATGAACCGGCATCAACACGCATGAAATTTGAAGGGAGAACTCAAGAACTTCTAGAATTGCAACCAAACTTCCGAATGCTATCAAACCAACTCCGAACGGCCCCGAATTTTGCAGGCAAATTCCAAATCATAACACAGGCTTACTCGATGTTTCAAATCTCACTTAACAACATCAAAATCACAAATCGCACCTCAAATCGACTTAATGAAGTTAATGAACTTTCAAAATTCAAAACTAATGGCGAACAAGCCTAAACATCTTAGATTGATCTCAAATTTGGCACACAAGTCATAAATGACATAATGGACCTACCATAACTTCCGAAATCGAAATCCCACCCCCATATCAATAAATTCAAACCTCGGTCAAACCTATAAACATTTCTAAACCTTCAAATTTTCAACTTTCGCCAGTTATTGCCGAAACCATCTAGAAATATCCAAATGAAATTCCGGGCATACGCCTGAGTCCAAAATTACTGTCCAGACCTAACGAAATCACCAAAATTCCGATCCGAGGTCGAATACTAAAAAGTCAAACTTGGTCAACTCTTCAAACTTAAAGCTTCAAACATGAAATTCATTCTTCCGAACTAATCCTGAAACACCTGAAAACCAAAACCGACGATTCAGACAAGTCATAATACATTATACGAAGATACTCAACACTTCAAATGGCTGAACGGAACGCAAATGCTCAAAACAATCGGTTAGGTCATTACATTCTCCCCCACTTAAGCATACGTTCATCCTCGAATGTGCCCAGAGTTGTTCCAAAGCCAACAAATTGCCGTGTAACCTTACCACGAACACACCCTGGGGTGATCCCACATCACCCAATTCCATATAGGCCTGGCAACACAACATAATTGAAGATCATTACTTTAACCTTAGTCCGTAAAACTTAGAACCTAATTTCAAACATCGAGAATTCCTTACAATACCCAAATCTCGCACCTGCACACTGTATAAGTCCAAACAAGTTGTATTAAGCCTTAACCATAACCCAAGATATAATCACATAACATATTACACAACTCTCATACTCGTAGCGATAATTTCCAGCCATAATAACCGCTCAAAACAAACCCAATACTAGTAATAAACTTCATATCAAATAAAACCTAATTCCAAAACGTTCGCACACTGCCGATGATGAAAGAAACACGTAGAAATTCATAACCGCCAATCAGATCAATAAGTCATGGAGCTCCCTCTCCTTCTACAAGAACGATGGCCAATTTCTAAGCCGATCAGCGACACTATCCTTCTAAATATACCGCAATCAAATCCGATAGCACCCATTCTAGGTTCAACGTCCTCATCTTACCAAATACAGCAGCTCTACTGACATGCCACACCAATACAACCTTAAGCCACAAACCGTGCATGCCGTGCACCAATAGGCAATAATCAAAATACACCCAAAAATGAAAAATGGCTCAAATGATAGAGCCGACCCGCAAGCTCAATAAGTACCACCACAACACAATACTAAACCATCACACACCATAGAACCAAAACACACGAATCTAACACAAACGATCATATCCCAACATAACTTCCCTGCAGTGCGTGACCCCATCCAGACACTGGTCCATAAGAAATATCTGAAGACACAATGCTTAAAATTAACAACCACACGCAATCCGACATTAAGTACACAACGTGCATGACCATAACCAAGGGAAAGAAAATAACACAATATATCACGGCCCGGTAAGAACATAACCAAGGCACAATCAACCATCCCACACCCCAATAACTATTTCGCTCAAATTCTGCTACAACACCCCAAAAAGCCCCACACTATATGTGCATATAACCAACCAATCAAAACCTCCTCGTAGCATAGAAGAGTAACACATAGAACGTATCAGATACGAGTACGATCAATTCTAATCGAATAGCACATCCCTCAACAGTAGTAGTGCCGAGTCAACAAATCCGACCTAGTGTAGAATACACATCATTATTGGGCTTACTAATGGACCACCTAATCAACTCTGGTTCTCCCCAAATGAACAAATAGCCCTCCAAAATATCACAAACAACCTAACCATAACACATAGAACCATCCGTCTAACTTTGGCCACATCTTCACAGTCCGCAACCCCGAAACAATATGCTTCTAAGAACTCCCAGCCTCCAAATTCATAGAACACATGAATCACCATAACTGATCCAACTCCAGCACTCGAATATCTAACACATCTCTCATGCACGATCACCCAGCGAGGAATACTTCTATAATTCCTTCATGCCACATAGCAAAAATTTGAATATCGACAGTCGATCAACCAGGCAAGTACCGCAATATCAATGAAACATCCGTAAGTCAAAGCTCAGTGCGCCTTCATGTACACTTTTCTCAAGTATTACCAACTAGTGCCAACATCTAAAATAGTCTGTGCTGGAGAGCTCATGAACTTCCTTTTGAAACTGAATCGTGTACTTGCACATGTACTTACCAATCTCACACCACGCGCCCCCTCTATTAGGCCATCATATGAAAACACGAGAACCTCATTATCAACCCCGAGTCACAAGAAAACTACAAAATCAATTTTCCAGGAACCTTTCACATGACCTCATCCTGTAGAAAATCACAATACATAACGTGCTCCTCATGCCGGTTGGAATTATTCATCTCAAACCATGGCAGAAACCATCAAGAACTCTTCGAGACCCATTTGCACATAACAAAACCATAAGAACTGAATCTTTCTAACTCAACCAAGCCACGCAGGTCACCAAACCCAAAAGAGTTGCCACAAAACACCTGTACAGAGTTATGACATCATAAGTACTAAAAGAACCGATCATATCTGTTACCGCGATGATCCAACTTACTACCAAGCTGTCCTATTTCTCCGAGTTCCTTCCAAATTACCCTCAAGTTGACACTTCTCCTTGCCAGAACACCACGATCCTTACCCCAAGCTAACCATACGAGATCCTAATATGAAACCTCATTGACCTAAGCCCGTAAGCCGCTAAATTCCCTCTTAAGCACCCCAAAAGTACCACAACCGAGATACCTACTCTAAAGACGTCTTTTATGAATTTAAAGTCATTTCCTTCACCTTCCTGATACTGAAATGTAGAATCCATAGTGATACAGAAACACTGCGAGTCCCGACACCACCCGATGTAAATCCCAGATATTAGCCATATACATATCCAGAAAATTCTCAATTGCCATATGTAAATCCTGAATCCATTAGAACCTTCTCGAGAGTCCTCAACTCTACTCAAATCTCAATTGTACCACCCAAACGGGCCGAATGAACTTTTCCCCATAGCATGACGACACCCAAAGAAGTAATCCGTACCTCTAAGCAACTGAGTGAATCCTACTCCATGCGCACTGCATCCTTCACGAATAACAACTCAATCATTCCATGATTCCCAAATACCCATAAAGCGTAATACATCATGCATCCAGAAATTTCCTTGCTTAGTTCATTCTCAAAACCAGCTTCTACAAGTCATACCCGATCCAAAAGTATGTCTCAGACCGAAACATATACACATAGCCGTGCAATCAACTCGTCGATAACAGACTCCCCCACTTGGCTCAAAGCCACAGATCAAAACACTCGATAACTCACAATGCCCATACTCTATTACTGCCATAATACCGCCGTGAGATTCATTATACCCTTCATAAGCTCATGCAACACAAACCATCTAATACCTCAAATCATCTGCAAATCTCGCATTCTTTCTCGTGACGGCCAAGTCAACTATTACAATCGATCCAAACTCAAATCACACAAATGTAACCCACTGGCAAAAAAGAAAGCATCCACCCAACATCATAAGGACCACACATCCGTAGATTACCCCGTAGGTGATAACCCACCAGCTTAGCCTCAATTGTCATCTCGTTATACCCTTTCAAAGCCACAACTACTACGCAATCACCTAATCTTCCTGAGTTTGAATTCATCAACAAGACATGAGAATCTAATTCATTCCACAATTAAACAACATGAAAGATCCTTCAACACACTCATAACTCGAGACTATACGTTAAATCATGACAGAAATCAAGCACCCCAATAGTCCTTTTTACATCTCAAGAAAACTCTTCTCATCACATTCAAACCTCCTGAACATATCCCGCAGTCACATCATACCGAGGTCAAAACCGAGGGCTCAATCGAAGTCAAAACTGATGGTTCTCTCGAAGCTTAAGATCGAGGATCCTCCCGAGGTCACAAACGAGGGTTCACTTGAGGTCGATTATGAGACCCCAGACCGAAGATGGAATCAAGGTCAATTTCGAGACCCCAGACAGAAGATGGAACCGAGGTCAATTCTGAGACTTCAGACTGAAGATGGAATCGAGGTCGATTTCGAGGCTTCAAACTGAGGTCAATTATCGAGGTCAATATTGAGGTCCAAATCGAGGGAGATTGAATTTAGCAATGATGTGTTGCCTAACACTCAATCGATCTCTATTGCCCCATACAGGATGGCCCTGGCAGAGTTGCGAGAGTTGAAGGCGCAATTGAAGGACTTGCTGGATAAGGGCTTAATTAGGCCTAGCACTTCACTTTGGGGTGCGCCAGTCTTGTTCGTGCGGAAGAAAGATGGGTTGTTAAGGATGTGTATCGATTATCAACAGTTGAATAAGTTTACTATAAAGAATAAATATCCACTTCCACGGATTGACGACCTATTTGACCAACTCCAGGGTGCCAGGTGTTTCTCGAAGATTGACTTACGTTCAGGGTATCATCAGGTGAGGGTTAAGAAGAAAGATATTCTAAAGACAGCCTTCCGGAGAAGATATGAGAACTTTTAGTTCTTGGTAATATCGTTCGGGCTAACAAAAGCCCCAGCAGCTTTTATAGATCTCATGAATAGAGTATTCAGACCCTATCTTGATATGTTCGTGATCGTATTCATTGATGACTTTTTGGTGTACTCTCGTTCAGAGACGGAACATACGGGCCACTTGCGGATAGTATTACAGACCCTTCGGGATCGTAAGTTATATGCTAAGCTCTTCAAATGTGAATTCTGGCTAAACTTGGTAGCATTCCTTAGCCATGTGATATCTGACAAGGGTATTAGTGTTGACATTCAGAAGATCGATGTAGTGAAAAATTGTCCATGACCTATAATACCGTCAAAAGTCTAGCATGATATTATAGGCGGTTTGTAGAAGGATTTTCCTCTATATCAGCACCATTGACTAAGTTAACATAGAAAGTTACCAAGTTCCAATGGTCCGACGCTTGTGAACGTAGTTTTCAGGAGAAAAAGAATCGATTGACCTCCGAGCCAGTGCTCACTCTCCCAGAAGGAACAGAAGGTTATGTGGTATATTGTAATGCTTCAGGTATAGGTTTGGGGTACGTATTGATGCAACGTGGGAAGGTGATTGCTTATGCATCAAGACAATTGAAGAAGCATGAAAATAATTACCCGACTCATGATTTGGAATTGGCTGCAATGATATATGCTTTGAAGATATGGCGGCACTACTTATATGGTGTCCATGTTGACATCTACACAGATCACAAGAGTTTACAATACATTTTCAAGCAGAAGGAGTTGAATTTGAGGCAGCGGCGTTGGCTTGAATTACTGAAAGATTATGACGTCGAGATATAGTATCATCCGGTAACGTCAATGTTGTGGCAGACGCTCTGAGTCGTATGTTAATGGGAAGCTTGGTACATATTGAGGAAGGTCGACAGGGGCTGACTAAAGAGCTTCATCAGCTAGCCAGTATGAGAATCAGATTGTTAGACTCTGATGACGAAGGTGTTACTGTACAGAATACATCAGAATTATCTTCGGTAACCGAGGGAAAAGCACGGCAATATGAAGATCCTACCTTAGTACGATTGAGAGAGAGCATTCAGCAGTGTAAAATTTCGGCATTCGAAATTGGAGGAGATGGAACACTAAGATACCAGGGCCGATTATGTGTGCTTAATGTGGCAGGGTTGCGAGAGAAGATAATGATTGAGATTCATTAGTCCCGATATTCCATCCATCCCGGCTCGACAAAGATGTATCATGACGTTAAGGAGCAGTATTGGTGGGGTAACATGAAGAAGTCTATTGCAGAATTTGTAGCCTAGTGCCCTAATTGTCAACAAGTAAAGATTCAGCATCAGAAACCCGGTGGATTGATTCAGAATGTAGAGATTCCGACTTGGAAATGGGAGGTGATTAATATGGATTTCATTATAGGGTTACCTCGCTCTTATCATAAGTTTGATTCCATCTGGGTGATAGTTGACCGACTTACAAAATGTGCCCATTTTCTGCCAGTTAAGACAACTTACACAGCTGAGGATTATGCAAAGTTGTATATCAAGGAGATTGTTAAGCTTCATGGTGTGCTGGTATCTATTATATCAGACCGAGGAGCTCAATTTACGGCTAACTTTTGGAGGTCCTTTCATAAGGGTTTAGGCACACAAGTGAATCTCAGCACGGCATTCCATCCGCAGACTAATGGACAGGCTGAACGTGCCATTCGGACACTTGAAGATATGCTACGAGCATGTGTTCTAGATTTCAAGGGGAACTGGGATGACCATCTGGCACTCATAGAATTCGCCTACAATAATAGCTACCATTCCAGTATTAAAATGGCCCCGTACGAGGCATTGTACGGGAGGAGATGTAGATCACCAGTTGGATGGTTCGAAGTCGGTGAGACATAATTATATGGGCCAGAGTTGATTCACCAAGCCATTGAGAAGGTGAAAGTGATACAAGAGCGAATGAAGACGGCACAAAGCAGGCAAAAATCTTATTTCGATGTCCGACGTCGTGACCTGGAATTTAAGGTTGGTGATTGTGTTTTCATGAGGATCTCGCCAATGAAGGGTGTTATGCGATTTGGGAAGAAGGGTAAACTGAGTCCGCGGTATATCAGGCCGTACAAAATTCTTCGATGAATTGGACAGGTTGCTTATGAGTTAGAATTGCCATCTGAATTGGAATTTGTCCACCCGGTATTCCATGTATCTATGTTGAGGAAATGCATTGGAGGCCCTTCTCGGGTCATTCCTATCAAATATGTACAAATTACAAAGGATTTATCATATGAAGAAATGCCAGAGGCTATATTAGATCGACAAGCCCGCAAGCTGAGAACAATGGAGGTAGCTTCCGTTACTGTATTATGGAGGAACAAGAATACGGAAGAAATGACATGGGAAACAGAAGATGAGATGAAGTCTAAATACCCTTACTTGTTCTAGATTGAATATAACGAGGATGCCGGGGGAACGCATGACGCATTAGAAGGTGAAACATCTCTATGAGACTCCCCATAAACCCTTACATTCGAGGACGAATGTTCTTGAGGGGGAAAGGATGTAACATACCGCACCTTGAGCAATAATGAGCCAAGATAGAAGGTAAAAAAAAATAATTGAGGTCAAAATCGAGGGTTTAATCGAGGTCAAAACCGAGGGCTCAAAACCAAAGTCAAAACCGAGGGTTCTCTCGAAGCTTAAGATCGATGATCCTCCTGAGGTCACAAACCGAGGGTTTACTCGAGGTCGATTCCGAGAGCTCAGACCGAAGATGTAATCGTGGTCGATTCCGAGAGCTCAGACCGAAGATGGAATCGTGGTCGATTCCGAGACCCCAGACCGAAGATGGAATTGAGGTCGATTCCAAGACTCCAGACCGAAGATGGAATCGAGGTCAATTTTGAGACCCCAGACTGAAGATGGAATCGAGGTCGATTCCGAGACCCTAGACCGAAGATGGAATTGAGGTCAATTCTGAGACCTCTGACCGAAGTTGGAATCGAGGTCAATTCCGAGGCTTCAAACCGAGGTTAGTTATCGAGGCCAATATCGAGGTCCAAATCGATGTCAATTTCGAGACCTAAACCGAGGCCAATACTGAGCCTAAAATCTAGGTTATTTTCGAGGTATTGTCGACACTAGCTTCGATCGAGGGTAAAACCGAGACCTGTAAGTTGAAAACTTTTGGTAAAGATTGGATAAGTTTGTAAATAACATTAGGCACGTATGTCTATTGGATAAGTATTAACCTTTATGGAATAAGTGTTTTACCTTTATCAAGTGGATACAGTAATCTGTTGAGAGACTTCCTAAGTACGACGTGGCATGTGACGATGTTTTACTCAATTTGAGGATTAGTGGAGTCTTGGTAAAGGGCAAATTATTTCTATATATATGTCCAATTACTATGAGTTCTTCTATACTAAGAAAGGGACTTTGGCAATATTCGGTCACGATAGATATTCCGCCGACCTTAGCCTCTATAAAACAAAGTGTTTAAGACAGAGTGTTAAGACACTGTATCATTGGGGAAAAGAGGAAATCATTAGAGATTCATATATTCACTTCAACAATTATAGGGGAAGGAACTCCATCTTGAAGGTTCTCTTTCAGAGCACTGAAGGGCACAAAGCTCTTTTCTAAGTACAACTTCTCTATAACTTCATCCATCCAATTAAGGTAAGTTTAATTTTTAAGGCATGAAATTGTTGGGGAACTCACGGAATGAGTTCAAGTCATTGTATAAATAGGTTATGGGATCTTTTCTTATGGTATGGAAATTGGTGGTGGTGTGGAAGCTCGTGTAGAGCTTGATTATTGTTAAAAGGAGGTCGGGTGTCGAGTACACCATTGTATAAATCCTCAGGAGCTTGCCGCTCTTTGATTGCTTGACGACAATATTGGTATAGCTGTAGTTTTAGTTGATGCTCTAGTTGTTGGCTGTTATAACTTATGGGAAATCATATAAATAGGGGAGGTGCTGTCCATTTCATCGTGGACGGGGGAATCGTATCATTTTCGTGAATTGAGGTTCGCCAGTATATACAAGGTATCTGAGGCTGTCCCTTTCCGTCTTTTGCACGACTCTGATTGTACATAAGGCAATGAACGAGCCTCCAAAGATACTCTAATCTTAGAAGCTAGTAGTACTTATATTGTTTCCCCTCTTATGGGAGGATTGATGTTGATGTTACTTCTTTGACCTTACGTTCACTCCGAAAGGTTCAAAGTGTGATTCCAATAAGTCCAGCATGTATTATCTACTTTAATTTACCGAGCCACGCTATAGTCGGCGGGGTATGGGACTTATTGTGCAACTATAAATATGTATCTGTTTTACTCTACTGAGCCGCCTATAGTCGGCATCTATTTTACTATATTGAGTCCGCGCTATAGTTGGCCGGGTATGGCACCTACTGTGCAACCACTAATCAGTTGGGTATGATGTTACCGAGCCTTATGATGGCCGGGGTATGACATGATGATGATGAGGCCCATAGGGGCGTAGGTATATGATGATTTTAGAAGGATATATATACATCAGGCACTTCATGATTAGTCGCCCTCAGAGGCACTCAGATGTTATAGGTTGTATATTCTCGTCGCCCTTAGAGGCACTCAGATGTTACAGGGTCTATATTTTCTATCCCTATACACATTACTGTTCTTATATTATGCTTTCCTGTCTTACATACTCAGTACTTTATTTGTACTGACGTCCTTTTATTTGTGGACACTGCATGTCATGCTGCAGGTCCTGATAGACAGGTAGACGAAGCTCCCCCACCATAGTAGGCTGCCAGTTCAGCGTTTATTGGAGAGATCCCTTCTCCGAACTTGCCGTGGTCTTGGTATGCATTGCAGCACTTATATTCTTTTAGAGGCTCATAGACAGGTGTCGACTCATGTATAGTTGGGATTGCCTTGTCGGCAAATTTATTTTTGTTGTATAGTTTTTCATGACAGCTTTGTCGGCCATGTTATATATGTTTATCTCATTATATGGCATTTTTGGTTGATTAGGATTATTGTCTGCCATTTATACTAATTTCGTCGGCCCTTATAGGTAATAAGAAAGGTTAGATAAAATGTACGTTGGTACTCGGCAAGTAAGGCCCGGGTGCCCGTCATGGCCCTCTGGTTTGGGTCGTGACAACCTAACCCAACCCGCTTGGTAAGCCAATTAGCAACAATCTAATTCAAATGACATTTACTGAGGGAAATAATGAAAATATAACAGAATTTTTATTCAAAGAATTCCCAAGGACTGGTAGTGCAAATCATGAACTTCTAAGATTCAAAGTTTACAAAGCTAGTATGAAATAAATACATCATCTATCTGAAATGTACATAAAAAGATTTTTCATAAGTCTGAAGCTGCCATGAGCAAGAGGCAGCTATAAATGGAATGTAGGTACGTCTTCAATGCCAGCTCCCGCCATACACAGCAACATCAACATCCAAAATCTTCACCCAAAGGTGCAGAAGTGTAGTATAAGTACAACCGACCCAATGTACTCAGAGATATGATGTTCAGCTCGTTAAAAGTTACAGAAAATAGTCATGCTTTTCAGGTATAACAGTAAAACTCAGATCCTTCACCAAAATCACCAAACTATGAGTGAGTCAGAAAAAACTGTGATTTTTCCCAAAACCTTTTAACAATAAATAAAATGTTTCGTTAAGCATGAGGAAAGTGCTTCTCTATGGCTGTATGTCAATTATGCATGTCAAATGCGATGCATCACAGTGATGAACCCATGTACTCACACTCTCAGAGTACTCAATCTCACTGTCTCACACTTCCTACTCATCACGCTTAATCACTCAACACACTCAGTCACTAAGCATTGAACAGGGCAGATCCAGCCTTCTACACATATAGTCACTCAGCACTGTACAAGGCAGATCCAGCCTAATGAATCAATAGCAACTGCTCTCACTATGGGTGTGCAGACTCCGGAGGGGCAGATCCAGCCCAAGCACTATAATAAGCCAATCATGGCATAAATCAATAATACCTGCTGCGGCGTGCAGCCCAATCCCATTATGAATCAATATTACCTACTGCGGCGTGCAACCTGATCCCATTAATATCCTCACAATCAGGTCCGCGGCCTCACTCAGTCATCAATCTCTCCAGTCTCTCGATGATAGATTCATGAAATATAATCAAAACCTAGTTAAGAATGCTTACCCCAATCCATATGTTGAAAATCACCTCATAAATCGCTAAATCCCTAGGTCCCCAACTCAAAATATGGATAAATTAATCAAAGGTCCGAAATTGGACATTAAATCCATTGCCCAGGCTTCCTTCTTCGCGATCGCGGATATCGTTTTGCGATCACGATGAACAAATTCTTCAGCGACGATTTCCAAACTCTTTCCAGGCAACCTCTAGTATAATGGTCATAAGTTTTTGTACATTACTCCGAATGACAAATGGTTTGATTTTGTGAAGACTAGACATCAAGGGCTAGAACTTTCGTTTTTGGATCATCTCCAAATCCTTATAGATTGCAAGACATAAGCTTCCTAAATCAGCCCTGTGCAGTAGAAATTCCTCCTACGCTATTGCGATTCACAAGGCCCCAAACTGCTGTTTGCTCTTCGCGAAGGCGACCAAATGTTCCCGACCGCGATGCACACCCCTGTAGCCAAAAACCAACAACTGAAAATGGCCTTAAAATGGTCTGACACTATCCCGAAACTCACCCGAGCCCTCGGGGCTCCATTCCAAACATCCACACAAGTCTATAAACATCATGCGAACTTGCGCGTGATCAAATCACCAAAACAACACCCGAAACCATGAATTGGACATCAACACGCATGAAATTTGAAGGGTTTCTCAAGAACTTTTAGAATTGTAACCAAGCATTTGAATGGTATCAAACACCCTTCGAACGACCCCGAATTTCGCAGGCAAGTTCCAAATAATAACGCAAACATGCTCAATGTTTCAAATCTCACAAAACAACACGAAAATCACAAATCGTACATCAAATCGACTTAATGAAGTTACTGAACTTTCAAAATTCAAAACTAACGGCGAACAAGCCTAAACATCTCAGATTGATCTATAACTTCCGGAATCAAAATTTGACCCCAATATACATAAAGTCAAACCTCGGTCAAACCTATAAACATTTCTAAACTTCAATTTTCCAAATTTCGCCGATTATTGCCGAAACCTTCTAGAAATATCCAAATGAAATTCTGGGCATACGCTTGATCTGTGGTCGAATACTAAAAAGTCAAATTTGGTCAACACTCTTAAAGCTTCAAACATGAAATTCATTCTTTCGAACTAATTCTAAAACACCTGAAAACCAAAACCGACGATTCACACAAGTCATAATACATTATATGAATCTACTCAACACTTCAAATGGCCGAAGGGAATGCAAATGCTCAAAACGATCGGTCAGATCATTATAATTATTCTTCCTATTGCCAATTTTGATATTATTTTACAGGTTATTTGACTAGTGAGTGTCTTGACCTCAACCTCATCACTACTCCACCGAGATTAGTCTTGATACATACTGGGTACTGACCATGGTGTACTCATACTACACTTTTGCATATTTTTGTGCATATCCAGGTGTTGGAGATAGCGGACAATGAGAGAGTTTCTTTGATCGTGAGGTTTCAAGGTAGAGTTGCTTTGATCATCACAGTACCTTTATTCCTTCCCTTATATTTTATACTGTCAAATTCTCTATCCGAACAATATTGTATTTTGAGATATTTCTACATTTTCGGCTAGAGTTCATGACTCTACCTAGTTCTGTATATGTTGTGATTATCGCTGTCTTGGCTTGTATCACCTTTATGTTCGCATTTATGATTAACTCTGTTCAGTATATCATATATTTATTGTTTTAAAAATTTATACGTGATCGGCTTACCCAGTTTAGAGACTAGATCCCATCACGATCCTTAAGGTAGGATTTTGGGTCGTGACAAATGCGAAGCACAAATTTCAACTGCCCTAAAATCCTTCATCGCAAACGCGATGCACCCCCCCCCCCCCC